>VYXC01006934.1:623907-712356 GCA_013397175.1 Platysteira castanea
ATAAATAAAAACTAAACCAGGTATGAATCATGTCCCTGTCAATGCCTGTACACGGGGTAATTTTACTCATGTGAATTTACCAATAAGCCCCATAAAATCAAGTGGGAAAACCCTTAGAAAAAAGGTATTTATTAAAAGATGACAGGATCTCTATGTACATCACACACACAATTTTTTTTAGATGACAGTATTTAAATTTGTGTTATTAATGAAGAAAAATCTTTGGCCTAATCCTGCAGTTTTTATTTAGCAAAACTGCTGTGATTATGTAGTGCAGGATCATGCCCAGTGCAGCCAATCTTACAATTCTTTTCTTGCACTCCAATTTTAAAATAAAACAATTTTTTCTCTGTGGAAATTTTGCAATATCCATGAATAATAAACTGCTCTAAAATGAGAGTGACCTTCAGGTTTTAAATTTGAAAAGAATTCTAGATGGAAGAAATAAATGCAGTGTAAATAACCACTGGGTAATTAAATTTATTTTTAAATAGCATCAAAGTTCAGAAGAAAGAGAATAACAAAGAATATCTCATACAGACATGCACAAAGGCTGTGTCTGTATAATTAATTATCTAGCAGTAACCAAAGTCTTTTTTATACAGATTGATTATTTTTGAGATTGCATCTTGCAAATCTGAACTGGAAATGCTTTTTGTGCAGCATTCAAACACGAAGCTGCCTTTTGGTAACACTACAGGCTGAGGAGCCCGAAGAGATATTTAATTTAGATTGAACAGGACACTTATGCCACGGTAAATAAATCAGTTTATTAATGAAAGTCTTTTCATTGANCCGCAACACCCTCACCTGGGAACACCCGTGCAGCAAACCCTGGTGGCTCTGAGGTCGTCTGTGCCTCCAACTGGGTTATTGCAACAGAGAAAAAACATTTTAAACCTTCTAAAAATCAGTAACGTAATAAATATCAGCTACTCTAGATTATACAATAACTGTAAATAAATATATTTAATGTAATAAATAAACACATGTATACATGTATAAATATATANATGATAGTGACCTTCAGGTTTTAAATTTGAAAAGAATTCTAGATGGAAGAAATAAATGCAGTGTAAATAACCACTGGGTAATTAAATTTATTTTTAAATAGCATCAAAGTTCAGAAGAAAGAGAATAACAAAGAATATCTCATACAGACATGCACAAAGGCTGTGTCTGTATAATTAATTATCTAGCAGTAACCAAAGTCTTTTTTATACAGATTGATTATTTTTGAGATTGCATCTTGCAAATCTGAACTGGAAATGCTTTTTGTGCAGCATTCAAACACGAAGCTGCCTTTTGGTAACACTACAGGCTGAGGAGCCCGAAGAGATATTTAATTTAGATTGAACAGGACACTTATGCCACGGTAAATAAATCAGTTTATTAATGAAAGTCTTTTCATTGATGTTTAATAGCCATCATATCTATGGAATTGCTGTAAATCCAAAATAAATGTGTTTAATAGTCAATTGATATTTGTTTATAACACAATAATTTTCTTTTTGAATCAGAATTAAATGCCTTTTAGGAAATGTTAAAGCTTTACTAAGACCTCTGAAAAGGAGTATAATTAATAATTCTCTTCTTGAAAAGGAGTAAAAAATTAATTGTCAAAATATTGTAATAAATGTTGTGAAACTATAAATGACAACTTTGAATTGTTAAGTACAAAGAAGAGATAACACTTCCTAAGAGCAGATTAAAATTTCTACATTATAATTATTACATTTAGCAGGATTTCTTTTCCTAGGTTTAAATAATTCTAAAGGGGTTTTTTTTGTAATCAAATTGTTTGGTGACTGGGAAAAGGAAAAGAGAGGAGAGATAGCTTAATTTTCTTATTTCTTTACAGTTACTTACAAAAGAGCTGCTCTTGGTTCGACAGATTTTCCTTTCCAAAAGCAGTTCTGTACTATTGAAAATCCCCAAGTTCTTTTTCTCTCCGATTCCTTTTAAAGGCACGTTTTCTTCTAAAAGATGTGGGGGAAAGAAAGGATTACGGTTAACTCACTGGCTTTAATTGCAAACATCTCCCTCCCCATCAGCACGGCACTTGATCAAAATGCCAGAGATAAATAAATTAAGACATCCATCAGATCCCTGCCCCGGCTGTCATTTTTTTAAAAGAACTTGAGAAGTGCCTGTTATTCCTATCCTAAGGGCTGGGCTGAGCGCTGCCGGGCTTTCTGCAGCTTTTCCAGCACCCAAGAATTATCGTTTCAGTGGTGTCAGCCTCGCACCCACCGGGAGGGCTCAGCAGCAGCTGCGGGAGAACCAGGGACAGCTGCCAGAGGGAGCTGGGGACAGCACCGGGGAGCACCGGGGCTCCTGAGCTCTGCAGGGACCCGGGAGAGAGGGAGAGAGGCTCTGATCCTGGTGTGCAGGTGGAATAGCAGCTGCCCGAGAGCCAGCAGTGCAGTGACAACCTTAAAGTGAAGGCGTTTAAGAGGCAGCCGGGTACCACCGAAGGTGCTCCCGGTTCAGGAGCTGCCCCTGGCTCCACTCAGCGCATTTGGCAAAAGTGGTGTTCCTTGCAGGCTGCAGTGGAAGCAGAGGAGGGTGTAAGAGCAGCAGTTCTATTTGAGGAGTAATGTTTTACAGAGGAACTGAAAAGGTTTGAACAAAGTGACACCTCGTTTTTCTTTTGGTCCCCACTCAGGAAGCTGCAGCCTTGTCCACTGCTGACAATTATCTCTGTTAATGACCCAAAGCACAGGCAGACCTTCAAATCATTCTTTTCCTAGTATTTAAAAAAAAAAGGAGGGGGGAAAAGAAAAGCAATTGGTGTGTTTCCAAGTCCTTTCAGACAGCTAGTGGAGTTATAAAAAGAAATAATCCCACAGCTAAGTGCCCAGGAAAAAAAATTAATCCACTATTTCCTTGAGTTAGCAAATCGAACTGAAACAAGCAGCACTCTCACGCCTTCCTTTCACCAGTTGTGGTGACTTTTGACACAAGAGCCTCCTTGGCCTGAATATTTTTAGGAATCTCCAGTTTGAGAGATCTGGATTTAGAATATAAAAATCCATGTTGCACCTTATCGAAAGCACCACCGAGTGATCTACTCCTCAGTCAGGCTGGAGGAACGGGTCAAAAATCCACAGAAAAAGGATCAATCACAAAGAAACCAGCACGCAATGAATCCAGGAGCTCGAACAAAACCCAGACTGCTCGGACAGTTTGCAAATAGAGGGGGAATAAATTCTCCTAATGAATTATTCAGGATGTGGTCAGCTCTACCTTGGGCTGAATTTCTGAGTTTCTCTTGGGCGCTCCTCGCGAAGTTCCCGGCACTTTGGAGCAGGAGCTTTGCCAGGGCCGGAGCTCACGGGCTGCGCTCGGAGTCACAGCACAGACCCATTTCTCTGGGAGGCTCTGTCAACTGGCTGTGATTTCTAATAAAAATGTTAACTTCTGCAAAGCAAGGGAGGAGATTTTCACTAACTGATACAGCACGCCCCAGCCCCAAAGAGTTTCATAAACCTTTTAAAAAATGTTTGCTTGTGCTGTTCAAGTAATTAACAATATTTCAGGAGACTTTCATCTACCAGAATCTCATTGTCTTGTCTTAATGTGAGCTGGGGCATATAAATATTTTTTTTAATTAATTTTTTGTCACTTTTAACTGTGTGTGTGCATAGCTATTACGACCAAACTCCAGCGAGTCAAAAGAATCCCCCCCATCTATGTAACACAGTCATAATTACACTCAGTCCCTGTCACAGCAGCAGGCAGAGCTGAAAAGATCTGACTTCCTCAGCACCAGTTCACTTGGAATACCAGCACACTGAAGAAGAGAGCTCACCCTCTTGAAGAGAAAAAGAAAGAGGAAGATGGAGAGAAAAATAAGGAGAAAAAAAGAAGGAAGAAAATACATTGTATTGCACAAAATATTAGCTTATTTTGTTTCTTTATAAGTTCTATATAATTTAGGATCCAAACTGCTTTTCATTTAATTAAAGAACCCAATTCTCTTAATTCACACTGCACTGGTTTAAATTTTACCAGCTCAGTGTTCATTGATTACAAGGGAAGAGGAGCACTTCAAAACATCATTTATTCCCTCACACAAGAAGGAAAGCCAGTGTTTAATGTTTGTATATAAGGTTTGAGAGCTTCCCCAGCACAGGCAGGGTGTCAGGGAGAAGAATGGTGTGGTCTAAGTGCATCTCTGGGCTGCACCTTCCCAGAAGAGAGAAAAATGCTGCCCTGTGACAATCATAAAAAAATAAAAATAAAA
Organism: Platysteira castanea; assembly: GCA_013397175.1. NCBI lineage: Eukaryota > Metazoa > Chordata > Aves > Passeriformes > Platysteira > Platysteira castanea. The sequence goes on from VYXC01006934.1 coordinate 628,157, forward strand.
GTCCTGAGTTACAAAAGGAAAAGTGAAGAACTTCGACCAGCAACAATAAATTACATTTTATAATTATAACGTCTATAAAATTTAAAATGTTAAAATGAATGTAAAAACTAAGCTGAGTGAAAAAATAGTAAAACCCATAATTTCAAGGTCTCCAAACGAGTTTTTACAGTGACTCAAGCCCAGCCGCAGTGGAAAGCCCCAGAGCTCCATCTTGTGGTTTTTCTGCTCTGAGGCAGGGAAAATAATTAAAAATAAAAGTAACTTTGCCATTAAATCGCTCTGAAATGCAATTTCTTTTGCTGGCATCACACACAGAAGCAAGACAGAGAAGAAAATCAACCAACAAACTATTTCTTGCTCTATTTTGCCCTGCAATGTCATCTCCTCTTCTCACTTAGGGAAAAATTCTCTGCTTTTTCCTAACCCACAGCCCATTGCAAAATCATAGCCAGCAGTAGGACCCAAATTAAATAAACCCGTGGTCTGGAAGGGAAAGTTGCTGGGCTGGAGGAGGGCACAAGCACGGAGCAGAGGGGCCACAGCTCCCCAGTGAACCCAGTGGCAGCTGCTTATCACGATTGCTTCTCTTCCCACAGGCACCCTCCTTAATCCCAGAAAAAGAAAAGGGGGGGATATTTGGGCCAGACCTCCTGCATCCTGAACCCTGCAGTTAATTTTTACGTTTGTTATTTGCCATTTGATGACACTGGTCTGTGCAAGAGCTGAGTTCCTGCAGGGACAGCTCTTGACCCACTCCCACCTGCAGCTTCTGCATCCATCTCAAGATCAAGGGTCAAGTTATAGGTGCCATGGGCAAAATGAGAGATGTGATAAAAGGGAAATAAAAATGAAGAAGGCACGCCTTTTTCATCTGATGGAGTAAAACTTCCAACCCTGTCAGAGAATGGGGCTGTTTTAATATCACAACATTGAGTTTTGGTGCATTGGAGATGCTTAGACTTTAGTCAGCCACAGATAAAGCCAGGCACTCTGCTCCTGTACACTTCTGTAACTTGTTTCTGGGTTTCTAAATTCTGAAGTGGCAACAGGTAAATCCCAACTTAGTTGTTCTTTCCCCACTCTGAAGCAGCATCCTCCTTAGGAGGTTATTGATCTGTTTCCCACAGCAAACCACACTCAAAATTCACATTTCCCCTCTGTTCAGCCCAATCAAGAGGCATCCCTGAAGATATGTTTTTTGGGAGGCTTATAAATCTTTGAACCGCCTTATTTTTAGATCAAGCCAGAAAAAAAAAACGGAAGTGAGATCTTTTAGAAACATCTCCATGATGAGGCAAACCAGGCAGCACCAGGCCTGTAGTGCATCCTATCAAACACCCATGGAGAACAAGTGGCTCCATGAATCAGCAATGAAATGAAGTGTCTGGTGCCTCCAGGTGGCCAGTTTGAAACTGGTCCAGTTGCCACCCAGGGTCACCATCACTGGACAGGCCATGCAAAGCTGCAGCCACAGCTCACTCATGCCCCAGGACAGGGCTGGGGCTGGCCAGGTCATCTGAACTGAGCTAAACGTGGGACTCCCTGTGGCAAAACTAAGGAAAGAAAGGTAGTGATGGACTGCAAGGAGTTGGTTGGCAGTGAAACTTCTCCCCTAACATTTATTACCAGCACTGGTGATGTTGAAACCAAGAATGAGACCGTAAGAGGCAGACAAAACTCATGTGGGGGTTCACTGAATCAGATCAAGGTGCTGGAGAAAAGGAAGCCATCCTGCAGGCTGCACGTGCAGAGGAGGAGATGTTTCCCTGCCAGCAAGTACAGCAGGAGTTTTTCCCTCCTCACTTCCACCATCCTGCCAAGGGCTGAGCTGGAGCCTGCAGACTTCTCTGCTGTCCTTGGGAGGGCTGGAGGGTGGCCTGGGAGCAGCTGGCTCACCCACAGCTAAAAATAACCAGCCTCTTCCTACATGTGAGAGGAATCATAGGAAACACATTGTCGAGTTCAGGGAAGGGCTAATGGCCATTTCCCCAAATCCATTTGTCTTTTGGCACTAGGCTGTGCAACCTTTATTCATCCTGGGACAGGACTTGCTCCTTCAGGACTTCCACTGGCAGTAATGTCACTTTCCTGGATTGAACAGAACATAGTGTGTGAAAAGGAGCAGGGAGGAGCAGAAGGATGGGAGAGGTTAGAGGACCTCAGCGGAATAGCCAAGGCCACACAACCTTGAAGCCCACAATTAAGGGGAATAAAAGCAAAGCCAAGAGAGGGGAGAGTGTAGCAGAGATCTAAGGGGAAAAAACAGGAGCTCTCAGAGAGGGATTTTTATTTTTAGAGGAAACATTTCAGAGCTACAAGGCAGGAGAGCTGGGGGGTGAACAGGCAGCCAGGTGGCACCAGGATTGTGTTTGCCAAGGCTTGGGAGGGTCGTGGGAGGGAGCTGAAGCTAAATAAATCCAAACTTTTCAGCTATCCTTGTGGAGTATGGGGGAAAAAAAACAAAAAAAGCAAATCATATGTCAGACAGATGTAAATTTGGAGTAAACATGTAAATAAGATGACTAGACCATGTACATATCAGGGTCTCTCTTTTTTCCTAAACTCATTTATACAACAGGCTGTATTTATGTTTCAGAACACTTCCCATCAAAATAACCTGAGAGGATACAGGAGCTGACTGACACCTTATTTCTCTGTGTTTGCATTTTTTTGCCATGCAGGGCATAATCTGGTTCTTAGGGAGTTAATGCACCTGCCATTCCAGTGCTGACAAGCAGTTTTTCAGGGAAACATGGAATTTTACTTATTTATTTATCTGAGGAGCCCTGAAGATTGTACTCAGGAGACTTCTTGAGCACTGCCAATAACTAGCAGGTACCAACACATGTACATTTTTGACTGCACCATGATTGATGGTGCTTATTTGTGGCTTGCTGCCTAAACCTCTCCTTTTCCTTTGCTTTCTGACTGTCTCTCTCACACAGGCTTTTTTAGTGTGTGGGGTTTTTTTTTAAATAATAAAGACACTTTAGCCATTTGGGGAAGGGGGAGAAGCGGGGGAGGAATGATTTATCTGGTGCTGCTGTTGTCTCTGAGCTGCTCTATTCCATGGAGATTTTCAGATCAGCGAGTGGTCAAGGGAGAGGGTGCAGGCAAGGAGGGGTTTGGGAGTGTTCAGACACAAACTGCAGGATGCCTGCAGGAGCAGTGACTGAGGGGAACCCACCTTCTGTGCCTGGTCCTGCTTCCAGAGCCCACACCAAACTTCTCTCTCCAGAGCTGAGACCAGCTACTTCCCATGGGCAAAAAGATCAATCTTCATTTCTCCGCCCTTCCTTCCCCATCTTCATCTCCTTGAAGCAGGATGGGGATGAGAAGTCCATGTAGGAGACATGATGTTCTAAAAACAGCAGAAACCTGTAAAGTTTACTCAGTACAACCTTTACTTGCCTGCCCATCCTTCACAAAACTCCATCCAACAACTGAGCTTAACATTCTCACAGCAAACCCAGACAAACTTCTGAGCTGGACGCTGTTCTTCCTTCAATTCCACGCGTTACTAATTGCTTTTATCACTTTTCCTAAGCCCCTTCACACCTGCACAGCACACTGGGGAGAGGCAGAGCAGTGTTTTCCATTTCCCTCGCACACAGGTTAACCAGCTACTTTCCTTTCAAAGGAAGAAAATTGATCTGATGAAAGCTTAAACATGAACTGCCTGGCAACAAGACAGAAACAGCAATAGGTCTGTGAGGAGATCCCTCTGAATCCAGCCAGAAATCCTGTGTTGCTCCATGTGAGAGTGATTCACACCGGAGCGGGCGGTGGCACAGCCCTGACACCCGACGCGAGGAGCTGCGAACCAAGACCCGAAGCCTCCAGCGCCTGGGGAAGCTCAAAGCTCTTGACACCTCATGCACACTTCGAGGCTGTGAGGAAATCAAAAGCCAGGTGAATTTCAGGCGGGTCCAGGGCCTGTTTGTGGCCCTGCTCCCCGAGCGCTCCCCATGCGCACATGCGGCACTCGCAAACAAGGCTGCGCTCCCGCTCCGGCTGAGCCGGCTGCGCTGGATGCTGAGCTGGGCTCTGCACCTGGTCTGGCTTCAGCCTGGGCAGCGAACAGCAGCAGGGTGGTGGGGGGCTCCCCGTGAGCTGGGGGGGCTCACGGGTGTGTCAGCTGAGAGGGCAGCTCGCCGGGAAAGGCGAAAACCTCCTGATCCAGGTTACAGCTGAAATCAGCCTTTAGTGACCGCTCTCTCCTCGCGGCTGGAGTAACGCTGCAGACCAGGTCCGAAGGGAAAAGGTGAAAGAGAGGTGATTTCCCACCTCATTGACTTTAAAGAGGCACTGGGATTTCGGGACTGAAACGCAGATGATGTGCAGAGAAAAGGGAAAGCACAGCCCAGCGTGTCCGAGCTGCGGGCTGAGCCCCGCTGGCTCTGAACAGCAGCGCTGCCGGAGCAGAGGGAAACTGCAGGGGACACACCAGACTGCTGGGGTGGGTGTAAGTGTGTTCAAGCCCAGGAAAGAGCAGACCTTCTCCCACAGGTCTGGAAGGCAGGAGTGACTCCAGGGCTCGCACAGTGCCTCTCGTGCAGGCTGGTGGACAAGCAACCCACCCAGCTATGCGTCACAAAAACCTAACCAGCAGCATCATATGTGTCACCACCCCTCTCAGCCTTCCGCCCGTGCACCAGCTGCTCAGAGGGACCCAGCATCACCCCCAGAGTCCCCAGAGCTGCTTTTCTCCAGCTCGGCAGCACTGCAGAGTCAGCTGATGAGTTGGTTAAATCCTACAAAGACTCTGGCCAGCCATCCAGCTGAGGCTGTTAAATTTCCTCAGGGTAAATTCCACCTCAGGTGCCTACATTAACGCTGGACATCCCCTGCTGAGGGCTGTGCCTACAAATCTGCTCTTACACAGCATGATGGCACCATCCCAGGTGCCCGACCTTCCCAAAACCACTCAAAAGCTGTGGGCAAGACATCCCGTGGGCAAGACAAGCTTTTTGCCCTTGTCCCCACCAAGAGCAGGCAGCGCTGCTGGGTCTGTGCATGTGCCTGCAACGGATTGTAAAATTCCCCTTAAACCTGTGGTGTTACCGAAGGTGGGTGGCTGCAAAGTGGTCAAACAGTACCATCTGCAGGGAACGGGAGAGGTTGCAGTAGGTGCTGGTGGCCAGGAACACTCTTACTCCAGCCAAAGTGGGCTCTGGTGGGCTCCAGCTCGCACAGCTGAGGCACCAGCTGCCTTCACTCAGATTAACCGGAAGGACATTTAAAAACAAAACAAAAACAAGGACAAAGGAGTCTTTAAAACTTGGAAAAACTCCCAGTGGGGAGCCCAGACACGCACAGGGAGCAGGTTGTTGCTGGCTGAACCCAGGCTGTGGGAACCGCTGTGGGAATCACCCTGGGTTGTGTGGGTGACCCCAGCGTTCCGTGGAGACACAGGTGAGAGCAAAGCTGGGCTGGGCTCAGCAGGAGGAGCTCAGAGCCAGAACTGACTGGACATGAACACAGGAATTGGAGTCTTGTGCCCTGGATAACTACAAGAAAGGAGGTTTTTCAGAGTCTGAAGGTGACACTCAGATATTTGAGCTGTGGCCAGTTCACCTGGGCTGCAAACCATTCGCAGAGGGCTCCCAGCTTTCCTTTAGCTGTTAGTTTGTGGTGCTTTCCCTAAAACCACCACCACAGTGAACCTAAACAGCCGCAGCCACAGCATTTACTGCACATTACAGCATCTGTGAAAGTGCTGACAGGGACAGCTGACAGCCGCTCCTCAGCGTAATTCACACCATAACATCATCTCCCAGGCACTTGGGCTTCTCACTGAAAAGTTTTGCCATGCTTTTTTGGAAATCCGGTGCCAAATTATTGACAAACAGCCTGAACCAACTAATGAGACCTCCAGCAATTTTGCTCCACTTTTAAATTTTTTTTTTTAATATCCTGTAAGGTCTGTTTCAACCCACCACGTGTCATGGTTTAACTGAGCAGGCAGCAAAACACGCCACAGCCACTCCTCCCTTCTCCTGGTGGGAGGGGGGAGAGAATCAGAATGGAAGTAAAACTTGTGGGTTGAGATAAAGACAGTTTAATAGGACAAGGAAGGAAAAAAATAATAAGAGAATAAACAAACAAGTGCTGCACGGTGCAATTGCTCACCACACCCTGACTGATGCCCAGACAGTCCCTGAGCTGTGGCTGCTGCCCCCCAGCCACCTCTCCCCAGTTTACAGACTGACCATGAAGCCACTTTGGCCACTTGGGGTCCCCTGCCCAGTTTGTGTCCCTTCCCCATCAGGGCAGCGTGAGATGCCACAAAGTTCGTGACTTAGTGCAAGCACCCCTCAACAACAGCCAAAACATCAACATTGTTCTCATCTGAACCCAAACCCCAGCACTGCACCAGGTACTACAAAGAAAATTGACTCTCTCCCACCTGAAACCAGGGCACCATGTTAAAAGTCAGTGAATCCTTCAGCTGTAAGAAGTGTGTTTATTTTATCATCCACCTCTGTCCCCCCATGTAACTCCCTCTCTGTGTAACATTCCTGTGACTCCAGCCTGCTCCCCTTTGGATTTCTGTCCTGAGCAATTTTATTTGCTAAACCTTACACCAAGCCACAGCAGCAAAAAAATTCTAACACTCAATAAACTCTTTTTAGTTTCTTTCACAACATAAAAAAACCACCTAGAGGTCAGACCCAAACAGCGATCCACCTCTTTATTGAATAGATCAACAGGAGATATTCCTTGCATCAAATATTTCACATTATCTACCCTGCAGCCTCTCCGAGCCAGGGACCATCCAGCTGTAAAACATGAGTGTTATTCCCAGCTTAAGTTCATAAGCCCCACTGATTTCCCAGTATCAAACACTTTATAAGATTTGCCACAGCAAATCAGACTCTGTCTCACTAGATTTTAAATCCGATGCAGGCGACAAAAAAATTCACCATACACGTAAAATATTCAAGGCCCGGGCTCTGCTACCAGGTAGCCAAGACTAAATTAGTCCCAGTTGCATCTGGCACCTACCATCAGGGAGGCAGAGGGAAGCTCAGGTGCTTTAAAGCCACCAGACATCACAGGATACCAGTGCTGCAGGAGCCAGCTTCTTGTCCAGCTGGAAATCCAGCTGTAAATAAGATAGTGGTCAAAAAGTTACCATCCAGCTCCATTAAAAAATAAGAACAAAAATTTAAAATCACCAGTTGCCTTTTTTCCTGGACATGTTTCCCTATGTTGTTTGAATTATTTGCATAAGGACAAATCTTTCCACCTCTGTCACTGCTCAAGCACAGTTATAGCATTGAAAAGGCACCGTGATCCTCACTCTTTGCTCACTGCCTGAGTTTCAGCATGCAATAAGCCGCCAAAAACCCTGTGGATGGTTGCAGCTCTGGCTTGGTGGGTTATCCCTGTTCCTCTCTCCAGGGTTGCATCTCATGTCTGTAAAGGATGGGAACAGCACAGAGGCTGCTCAAGGCTGGCTGGGGAGAGCAGGAGCGTGGATGTGCTGGCTGGGATGGTTCAAAATCCACCCACTGGGTCTGAAACTCAGACTGGACAGCACGTGAGAACAGAGATGGGCCAAACGGAGAGGGAAAAAAGGAGCTTATCCTGGGATTCAGTGCAACCTGCCCAAACACTGACCCACCCTGAGTGTTTAATCTGTGTGCCTACAAAATCACCAGGAACCTGAGCAGCGGGGTCCTTGTCAGACCCAAACCAGTTCACATTCCCTGTTACTAAACCTGCCAGGAACAGCAAAGGGCATCCCCACAGAGCATCGTGCCAGGGTTTGTGAGAGCTCCCCTCGCACTCATCACGGGGGCTGTCTCCTCGTGTCCTCTGGGAAATCATGCACCAGAGCCAGGAAACAAAGAAAAATGGATGTTTAATTCACCCACAAATGAATAGACTTCTCCGACTGCTGCAGCTTTGTACCAAAGTCTAATTCAGTGTCAGATTGGTGGGTCGGATACACTTAAGTTTAACTCTTTCTAGTAAATGTACATTTTTAATCTCCATAGGAAAGGGATTATCTTAAAACATGATTAGTATTTATTCAGCTCCAACTTCAAGTTTTGTTTGTAAAAGAAGGTTTTGAAAAAGCAGATGAGGGCATATTTTAAAGCTGGAAATCAAGCCTGAATGCATTTTCTAGGAGCACATTTAATAAAATCAGAGGGAATTATCATGATCAGTTGAGGCTGACTGTAACTCTCTATTCCCAATGAAAAACTCAGCCTCATCCTCCAGCCTCAGTGCTCCCTGCCCCTCCAGCTCAGTGATTCAGGCAAGCCCACACCCTCCTGTGTCCTGGTCAGCTCTGCTTTCAGGATCACCCTGATCCCAGCAGAACAGGCAACCAGCAGTGGGGGCTGGGAATCCCCTCACCTGGCTTGTCCCAGTTACAGAACTGCACTTTTAGGAGGCTTTAAAGTCTGTGGCAAATCTGCCTGTGTTCACTTTGCAAAGGCAAATGCAATACAAAAACAGGCATCACAAAGCAAGTGAAAATCATGATGTAAAACAACAATGGGGCTTTAACGTTATAAACACACACAGAACCAGAGATGTGGGCCTTTCCTTTCAGCAGAGCCAGAACAGAACCTGTGCTTTGCAATCTGTCACTGCCAGTGAAACACCCAGCCAGGGCACCTGGGGCTCCCCCAGCCCCTGATCCAGAGCTGCTCAAGTCAAATAATGCTCTGGGAAGTGGGCAAGGACTTTCCCCCAACCCACCGAGAGCCTCTCCTGGGAAGGAGCATGTGCTCAGTGCTGACTTTTGCGGGTTTGTCTTCAATCAGTTCATATTATTTTGACACAGTTTGCCTCTTGCTGCCGAAAGTGACAGCTCCCTATATTGACACTGCAGAGTATATTTATTCTAGTTTAGCACAATCTCTGGGCCATGGCATTTAAAGCTACAGCCCGTGTTCAATCTGTATCAGTTTAACATGCCAGCACCATATGGTTTTCTATAATCAGCTGCAGCATTGTACTTCAAACCCACTGCTGCATTTATAATATTATTGTATGCTGCACAAACACCAATATTTAGAAAGAAAAATGTCCTTTTTATTGGCCTCCTGCTGATACCCCAGCTGTTAGCCAAAGCACGCAAAGAGTTTCTCTTCTTTTGCGTGCGGAAAAAAAAAAGAGCCCAAAGGGTTTTTTAAAAAATCTTACATCTGAAAGGTACATTTTGTCCTGCCCCAGTAGGTCTGTAGGACTGAGTTAAAATGTGGGTTTTTATTAGATGAATTGCATCATTAAATTACATTATAAAAACTAAAAATGCACCATTAATTTTCAAAAACAATAGTAAATACATCTCATTTCTGATACATGATTCTGCATTTAATTTTTGCCCTGGGCCATGTTTTCCTAACAGGCTCACTGTCTTCCATTATGCAGACTACACAAATGGACCTAAATTGCCAGAGTTGGGGGGAAGGAGATATTGGTCAAACGTCTAATGTGAAAATAAATGAATTTCTAATCAGCTGTTGCAAAAAGAAAAATTACTTTTTGATCTCAGCTCAGCCAAGCAAGAATCTACCTAGCTCGAGTAATAAGATCCAATGGAATTGTCCAGGATGCAGAGAGAGACAAAAGGCTGGACAGACAGACAGACAGCCGCGGCAGTAAATGAGGTTTGTGCAGTCAGTTCTGTATGAGCAGCATTTCTTAATTAAATGCACAGAAGTTCCCCTGGACTGGAGCCTCATTGCTGCAGGGTCTTCACCAGCAGGGCAGCTGCTCTCCAAGCACCCTCGGGTCACTCGGGGCGGCGAGGGAGGGATTGTGAGAGGGAGTGTGTCTGTCTGCACAGCCTGGGGCGAGCAAGGGTGGAAGCAGGAGAGAAACAACCACCCCAAAACTGCTACATGAGCCATGAACAGCTAAGCCAAACCTTGCAAAAGGTGCCACAAGCCTGGCAGGGGCCAAGGACGTGCCTGTGCTCGGTGGCTGCAGTTGGCTCTGATGCCACTTTTCTCCCTGCTGGGAAAGCTCCCAGCCAGCCAAGCAGGAGTGAGCTCCAAACCAGCCCACAGCAGAGCACTATAAACATCTTCTGGGCAAAAACCTCCTCTGGAATGGGTCCTGCCCCTCAAAATGCACTGCATCAGGGCACAAGCTTCCCCCAAAACCAGCTTGGTGGCCCTGTCAGTCTCCTGTCCGGGCGCAAAGTCAGGAGGTGATGTCCCCACCCCGAAGGGCCGTGTTTGAATTCCCAGGAGGAGAGGAGCTGCACAGCCAGGCTCCCAAAGAGCTGGCACCCGCACCAGCCACAGCTCAGAGGATTTTTGGTCCTGATTACTCCCATGGTCTAAATGCCCCTTGGTGGCTGCAGGCACATGCTTGAGGAATATTTCCCATTTCGCTTGGTTTTAGGGGAATTTAGGTCAGACACTCAGAGATGTGAAATCAAACCAAAATCATAGAATCACAGAATGGTTTGGAAGAGACTTTAAAGATCATCTAGTTCCAACCCCTGTAAGTGGAGATAGCCAAGAGTTTTGCTTCAGAAGTGCCTCCCTGATCCAAAGCACATCCCAATTTTAGGGTCACCCAGAAAGCCCCTGACTGCCAGCATCTCTGAGCAACCAAACACAAAGAAGACATCACTGAAAGTGTGGAGAAATGGAGAATTTAATTCCTTCCGAAGACAGGCAAGGAAGACTTGAGTCCCAGTTTTGAACACCCAAGTCCATCAGAAGTGTTTCATGAGTCATATTTCTCTGCCTCCACCTACCACTATTAAAAATTTCTGTATTTTTTTATGGTAGGAATGAAACCCACCCAGTACAATTGATAAAAGCTGTGGTGATCAGGAATACAACTACGGGATTATGTAGCAATGTTATAAGATAGTTATGGCTCACTATCATTTTACACGAAGAGGTTGAATCCTGCTTTTTGTAGGAAAGGCACAGAATAACTGCACAGAACTAGAGCACTCTATATTTAACTATTGTAAATAGTTTATGATTTATATTATTGTATTTTTTATTAAAATAATGATGAGGGGTCAGTGCAGAATGAGCAAAAAAATCCCTTTTTGGTCTCAACAGTGAGGTCAGGCTGCATGGGAGGAGTGAAGGGAGAACGTGGATCAAACACTGATGTAATCCGTGGTGTTTGTAACATTTTGTGCTGCTTTTATGGAACTGGGATAAACAAAAAATCAAGGGAATCCCAGGAAGAGAAAATGAGAATCAGAAAAAGAAAAGAAGATTAAAAAAATCATGGAAAATCTAAAGAGATCTGCTGCTGGCTCTCTTTTTTTAATCTGAATATTTAGTTTTAATAGGAACACGTTTGTGCACAAGTCAGATGTTACTGGGAGCCCTGTCTCCCCCACCAGCCACATGAGTGATGGTTCCTTACCCTCTTAAGTTAACAACCATCTCCTGCCCTCCATCCCCCCACCGTGCCAGGCAGCAGCACGATGCACCATTTTTATAATCTGCTAATGGATGAAAAATATTTACCACATTACCCTCAGGTAACCTTGTCAAAGCACGACAGGAGCCACGTTGCCCCACACATCCCCGTTTGAAAACTTCAGTGCCAAATTAATTAACATGCAACAATTTTCCAGAGGCCAGTGGTGGGAGTGGAACAGCACAGAACCACTCGTGCTTGCCTAGTGAAGTGTTCAGGGCTAAAGGAAAGAAGTCTTTTCTCCACCGGGGTGAAGAGGAAAGAGAAATCTCCAAAAAGAAAGAAGAGGAAATGTGTCACAGCTTTCCAGTCACAGCAGGCAGGGAGCAGGGAGGGAAGGACCTGCTGCTGCTGAGTCCAGAGAGCCTTCCCCTGGCTGGCAGCTCTAACAAATTTGCTTTAACAGATAAGTTCAGGGTTTTAAATCATGAGCTACTTACTGTAAAATTCAGACAGAAGTAGAAACCAGTGGTTTTGCCCCAAAATGGTCAATAGCCTCCAGCAGTAGAACTCTGGAACAGCCTGCCCTGAGCATCTGAACCTGCCAGCTTTCCTGCCCCAGGGGGTTATGAAGGGCTTCTCTGGGTTAAGGTAGCAACCTAATTCAACGCAATCCTATGTCTAAGAAACTTTCCAACTGAAGATATTACTCAAATTGATGCATTCCTGGGGAAAAAAAATCCCTGTTACAAATTATCAGCGTTTTCCTCAAACTAGTTTTGACTGAAATATTTCGGACTCGCTCTGGGCACGAGGGAGGCTGACAGGCTGCCAGAGGTGGCAGGCAGCAACCCAAGAGCTGGGACAAATAAAGCAAGGAATTCTGTAGGGAATGAGGAAAGTAGTGACCAAGGTCATTTCTGTGGGCTACCAAAGGACTTACGGGAATTCATACAGCTGCTGCCACAAACCTCTTTTTGGAAAAACATCCCAAAGTTTTACCTTTATCTAAACTTCCCGCCTGATAATATGACAAGCTTAAGCATTTTTGATCCTGATAGCTCTATTTTAGCCTTATCTTATCCTTTTATCATCATATCCATTTGCAATACAGATTTTTTTTCATCTTTTTGCCATAGAGGGGTTTCCATTCTTGTAGCCTTGCTAGGCTTTTATCGAATTGCTCCCTTTCAGTTTATTTTTTTTTTTAATCACAGATAAATTAATATTGCCATTTCCTTTTATCCAGACTGATAATAGGGGTAACTGTGGATAGAGTCTTACTGGAACAAAAAGCTGCTTTACTTTTCTTGGAATACACAAATCCTTTCCACCAGGGACATAAAACTGCTGCACACTCAAACAGCCTAAACCCCACTGGGCCAGTGGGCTCTTGCACGAGGCAGGGCTTCTCACTGCAGGCACTGTTTGTCCGTGGAAGGGTGTGCAGACTCCAGCCCTTCCAGCTCATGCTTGAACAGATCCCTTCCCAAATTCCCACGTGACTATTGGGCTTTAGGATTTTTGTTAAAGCCACGCCACCATACACATAGAGCTGATTCCACACCCATTTCCTGATCAGCAGCCTCTAGATCGCTGGAGAGATTTTCTAAAGCAGAATCTCTGTTTTCAGAGTGCATATTAATTACCCTTAAGCAGGTGCAAAATCAACCTGTTCATTATTGTTTCTTCAAATCCTTAATGGTAGTTGCAAGGAAATAAATCCAGTTAATGCAATAAAAGGATTTATTGTCATCTAAATTTACGCCAACAGTTTAATCATAACACCTTTCCATCTGACAGACTTCCTCGGGAACAATTTGCCCCACAATTTGTCAGCAAGAAAATGGCCTTGTATAAATGCTGGGAGAAAATAAATGCTAATACGTGGCACAGTCTTTCATTCTTCTAATTGCCCAGGGAGTTTAAGGGAGACAGACTTATTTACTCACTGTAGGAAGTGCGCTGTAATAAATTATCACTATTACGAGCCTAAATAAGTCCCTGACAGTGACAGAAGCAAGGGTGGAAGGGAAGCGAGGGGAGGTGTCAGCATCCAGAAAACATCCGTGCTGGGGAGCGGGGCTGTGAGGGCACAAACATCCATTGCACATCCGCCCTGGCAGCTTCAGCACCGGGGGATTAATAACCAGGATCCATACAGGAGCCCTGGAAGACATTCCTTGCATTTTAAAGGGATTCTCACAGGCTGTAATGCGAGCATCCTGCTCCCTCCTTGCTCACTTGCTGAAGGATTCCTGGCCCTCTCCAGCCGCCAGACCCGTGGGCTGTGCAGCAGCATCCTGGCAGCTCCGGCGCTCCCTCTGGCCCAGCACGGAGCTCACAGCTCTCAGGGACAAGGAGAATGCCACCCTGTGCTCGGGATCACCTGCACCAGTGCCCCGTTTGCAGCATCTTCCTCCTTCCCCCTGGGGAGGCAGGAGCCGGGGGCAGTGCACTGACCACGGGGACTGTCCTTGGGTCGGAGCCTCCCGGGCTGAGCCTGGCTCACAGCAGGGAATAACAGCCCCTCTGCATGATCCCAGGCATGTAGGAACTTCTCAGCTCTACCAGTGAGTGGCTTGAGAAGTTTATCTGCCCACAGCTGCTGTGGCCATGTGTGAGCTCTTTCAGAGGACACCGTGCCCCATCAATAACTGCAGGGGCCCCGGCAGGCCAGCAGGGAGGTGAGGGAAGCAGCAGAAACAAACAGAGACAAACTCAATGTTCCCATCCCAGACACCTCCTCCTGGGGTCCCTAATGAATGCCAAGGACCCCAAGCTTGTCCTTGAAATGAGATTTGCCTATTGCCATAACAACAGGCTGGTGTTGCCACAACACAGACAAGCTTTAGGTATTCCCCTCTATTATTATTATTACTTTATTTTCTCTCCTTTTCTTTTTTTTTTTTCTTCTTTTCCTTGTGTCCCTCTACAAAGACTCCCTCATTTCTCTGAAACAAATTGCCCGCAGCTTGCTTTCCCATACATCACAGAGTGGGGACCAGGCCTTATCAACGCTGCTCTGCTTTTCCCATCTATTACCCGGTTTGTTTGCACTTTTATCCCATCGTCCTTGCACAAGGGAGAAAACATCCATCATCCATACATCTGCCAGCTGTCACAGGGCTGTCAGCACGGTGACAGCCAACATGACAAAACTGTTGTAACGCTGCACCAGCGCTGGGGCTGAGTTGAGATTAAACAGGCAGGAAAAAAAAAAAGGAAAAAAAATTTAGAAGTAGATTTAGCTACAGAGAGTAAAAGCAAAAAAATTGGGACCTGCACTTTGTGCAAAGAGAAGAAGGGAGTGAGGAAAAAGCAGCAAAGAGGGAAGTAGGTGAGTGAATAGCAGAGTGAGGTTTGTTTTAAAAGAGATTTCAGAGAGCTGGTACGACACAGAAGCTGCGATGTGTGTTTGTTGCCTGGCTCAGGTGAACATTTCTGAAACACAAACGGGGTGCACAGCACCTTACCCTGTGTGGCCAGGAGCCACAGATCTCCTGCAGGAATGTGACAAGACTCAGGGGTCAGTGCTGAACCCCAGGTGACACGCGAGGGACACGGCAACCCCCACACAGCAACCACAGCAACTACAGTGTCGGGGATGTTTGCTGCTGCTTTGGGTTCTGTCTCAAGCACTTTGAAGAGAGCTGCAGACCCTTCTTCCTTGGCCACTTCCTTCCTCACAATTCGCTTGTAGTGGGGCAGAGCCCTTCCCAAAGCTCTGAGCCAGACAGTGGGAAGGCTGTGACCCAAACCCTAAGGAGAACGTTTTTCATCAAAGCATTCAATGGCCTTAGTGTGACTACAAGCCCCAGTGACATGAGAATGCTTTAGAAAGCTGGAGTTAACTCCTTCCCATCAGAGGACAAGTTACACCAACATAAAACCTTTGGCTAATACAGCTATACCCTAAATTCCATAACTACCGTCCAGCCATGCCCTGTTTTGAACTCCTGGAGGGATCAAGACCTGCTGAGCACATCTCATCCACTCCTCTCTTGGTGGCACCTTGCTCTCCTTATGCTTTTCCTCACCACCATTCAAAATAGGAAAGGCTTCACCTCTGTCACCTCTTTGGCCACAATAAGAATAAAAACCCATTATAAATCCTCAGGATGCTCTTGTGCTAAAGTCAAGAGAAAAATCACCATCCATGTGACCAGGGGCTGATCCTCAGGTTGTTAAAGACACCTTCCCCTGAAACACTCAAATGGCAACGTGTCAGAGACACAGAGCAGCACCGCTGTGTTCTGGACTGAGAGAATGCTCAGCACTCCTAACACCAGCAGTGCAGACAGCCAAGGAGAGTTTGAGTTCAAACCTGTAGATATTTATTTTCTGATGATACAAAAATAGAGCTGGAAAACTTGCCCATGTTTATTTTTTACTGATTTATTCACAATATGCAGTCTGAAGTCTATAGTATGGGAATATTAATTTAACAAATAGAGATTTTTAGCTTGCATTTACTTTTCAGAGAGCTTTGTTTTGCAACCAAAACACCATTCACTCAGGGAAGTCTCCTTGCTGGCTTCATTTTTTTCAGAACTTCTGAGTGAAAAGTGTTGAATTGAGCTTTAACCCACTCTTGATGCCAACGCACAGGAGTTGCAGTTCCAGCCCCCCAAATCCACAGCAGGTGAAGCCAAGCCCACTCTGGGAGCAGCACCACATTCCCTCAGGGAGGAAGGGGTTTTGTCCAAAATCAGTAACCAACCTGGGCTTCATGGACTGGGAAAGGGGTGGCCAGACGAGACAAGGGTGGGAGTCTTTGAGCTCCTGGGCATCACTGGGCAGGCACAGGGGTGGTGACAGAGCACAGCTCCTTGCAGAGCACGACGTGGGGCAGCAGGTGAGGAGAGACAAGAAAGGAGTCTAAAAGCAGGAAAAAGTCTAAAAGCTTTTTTTTTCCATCTCACCACACGTTACAGAGGGGAAGTCATGAACGTACACACGTTCAACTCAATAAATTCACAGAGGGAAAAACCCATCAAGGACCATTAACAAATGCCTTCCCTTTGGCTCATAAGCTCCCATATAACAGATTGCTGGAAGGATGTACTGAGGGAAATATGTGCAAACACAGTTATACTGTTCCACTTCCAGCCACAGTGCACCACAGGTCTGAGGCAGAACAGCCACTTTTATATCATTTTTCAAATATTCTTACTATATTTTTCAAAAAAATTTCTTAGGAAGAAAAGTGGTTCAATTTGATCTAAAAACAATCTTTCTTCCGATTTACAAATCAAATATACAATCCAAATATGTTCAGAGCCCTTAAAAATATTAAGAGGTGAATAAAAAAGGGAAAAGCAAAAAAGGAGTAAATCATTTAAGATGGCAAAGTCCAAGTCAGAATCGAGGTGAGAGCTTGTTCATCTGCCCTGTCAGACTTACAGTTTAAAAAGATCTTGTTCAATGTTTCCATCTAAGTAAGACCATCTTCTTTTACTATCTTATATTCAGGGATATGCAAAGTGGATCAAGAGAGGACCAAGAAAGTCCACTGATAACAAAAATCTTATTTATTTAAAAAAAAAAAAAAGCAAATAGTTTTTATCATACCACAACTCAGTGTTGATTTAAGCCATCTGAAACTTTGTGCCACCAGCAAAACCTTCTCAAAAAAATAAGTCTCGATAGTTTAGCCATGGGAACATTTACAAAGGTTGTGGATAAGAAGAGGAGAACCTGGACAATCCCTTTCCCCGTGCCCTGGTGGCACCACCTCCTCAGCACCAGGAGGCCCAAACTCAGCCAAGCACTGCCAACTTTCAGCTCAGAATTCAGGGTTTCTTCCAGGTTCCCTCTGGTTTGGGACTACAGCTAACCACAGTTTAGCCAAGGTTGTGCCTGACACTGCAAGTCTGCAGGAAATAAGGATTGTTATGGTTAAGAAAGCATGGAAAAGCTTGTGTGTTCCTTTCCCCAACTACTTTAGTGTTTCTGCTAAATAAAAATCCATTTTTATCCTTAAGGGAGCTGAGCGGAGGGATGTTGTTTTACGTCCTGCTTTTTGCCAGTGATGATGTATGTCCCTTTTACAAACTTATCTCTGGGTTTTTGCTCAGTTTATAAGCTAGGAGCAATCTTTCTTTCCTAAAGCTTCCTTCTCTCACAGTCTGGAGGAACCTTGAGATTTCCTGCCGGTGATTTAAAGGGCTATAATACTCGCAGGCTAGATTTGTTTTAGTGTCCATAAAACTCAAAAATTTCATAAAACAATTGGTGAAAATAAAATTACCAAAAAATGATGTACTGCCAGCAGACTGTATAATAGTTACGGGGGAAATGGAGAATATGATTCACTGGGGTATAAAAATGACAATGTATTTATTGCAGCGCAGTGACAAGAAACTAATTTGTCCCTTTTACTTTTCAGACAGGACTTGAATTCCGATTTTTCTCCTTTCCCTCTGCTCTGGCAATGTGCACATCGGCTGGAGGGACAGTGACAGCTGTGGCCACAGTGCCAGTTACTGAGTCACTGCAAGAAGAAATGGCCAGAGGAGTTGCTCCTTAGAGCTAAATACCCATGAAAACTGCAGAAATGTTAACTACAAGCAAACACCTCTGCCTAAAATGAGTGTTCACATAGTAACCCAGAAATTGTTCTGTTTGTGTGGCTGAAATAGAGTTAATTCTCCCAAACCCATTTTCTCTTCTTCTTGAGTCAAACCTCTCCCGTGGCCCAGATGTTTTCCTCCTTAGGCTTCTCCAGAAGCTCACAGGAAAAACGAACAGGCTGCAAAAAACCAAAGGTCCAGAGTGAAGACACAAGCAGCAAGTGAGGGATTTGGCTTGAGGAACCACGCCTTTTTTCTCACCTCAAATTGTGCAATATTCAGCTCCTTCCCATCCTGCAACCTTTGGACAGTTTCCCCCTTTTTGCTCTGGCTGCACACTCGGAATGGGGAGCTGGAAAACCTTGTTAAAACTCAGATTCAGAATCAGATCTGGAAATGAGGAAAGTGGGGTTTTTTATTTCCTGAAAAAACAAAAGGATGCAACTTAAAGTATAAAGCAATGAAAAAATGCATTTGGTATTTCTAAACAAAAAGTTCTTGGGGGAATGGGTGCACAATAAAATTCAAACACTGCCACAGAAAATTCAGCACCAGGAAGTGGAGATCCCTGGCACAGTCAAGTGAAATATGCTGGGCGTGTCATCTTCAACTTCCTTTTTTTTGGAGTACTTTGGGGTGTCTCTCTTGTTTCAGCTGTGTTACCTAGTGTAAGCAAACTTTAAAAAAATCAGGTCCTGGAGGGCAGAGAAGCTCCCTCAAGCCTTGGGCTGCAGGGAGAGGCTCTGCCCATGCCACAGCAAGGGTTATTTATGTCCAAATATCCCTTTCCTATTGATCACAGAGGTGAGCACGTTGGCTCTGCTCTATGTCCCACCGACACTTCAACTCTATATCATAAAATGCTTCTGCTGGCAGTCCCTGCTCTGGAAAGCCCAGAAGAGAACAGGATTAATTCCAGGACTGTATAAACCAGGTTTTATGAAGCAAGCGAAGCAGCTGAACACATTGCCCAGGTCATTGTCCTAAAATGCACCATAAAAGTGCTCTAAATTCTCTCTGTTTTGGGGATGGAGTGGAAAGCTCACTTTTCCCCGCAGCTTGCACAGGTCCCTGAAATTAATAAGTTTCTGTGGATTATAAAACCCCAGAACTGGATTTCAGCACAATTTCAATTTGTTGTTTCATTCTCTGCTATTAAATATATTTACTTTTATGAGCCCCCTTACTCTCCTGCCATTTGCCTCTGAAACAAAGGGCACATCCTAACATTTGCTGCTCGCCCATAACACCATAAGTTCTCATGGGTCCCTCTGAGTCCTGCCAAGAGCTCCTGAGAGAGGCTCTGGACCAGCTGAACGTGGGCTGAGTACAGGCTGATGGTCTGGGATAGCTCCAGATGTGGGATCATAACCTCAGGAAATCCAGTCACTGCCTCTGGAAAAGGCCCTGCACACCAGCCCAAGCACACACTATCCCTAAGAAGTGTGAGTGTTGCATGATTCTTAGCATTTTTTCAATTTCCATTTAAATCAGTGAGGACAAGAAGGAGGGAAGCTCCTGGCATCTCACCAAGCAAAGCCAGAGCACTGCATCCACCTCCATCTCCTAAACTCTGTGATTTGGGCTCACATTGGTCATTTCAGCACTGCCATGGACAGCAGAGCATCACAGCCAGCTCCACCGGGTTCAGAGTGGCAGGAAGAGATGGATCCCTGCCAGCAGCTCGAGAAAATACATCCTGCTGTGCACAGTTTAAGATTATTTAGACAGAGAATCCAGTGTTTGACATTTCAAACCAGCCTGGAATCACAGTCACAGAACCATTAGGATTGGAAAGGACCTGTTGAGAGCATCAAGTCCAACCATTAACCCAGCACTGCCAAGTCCATCACTGAACCACACTGAGAAACACCACACCAACCTCTGCCACAGCTTCTCCCTCGGTCACTTAAGGACTTCACCAATTTCCTCCTCACTCTTTCTCCTCAAACAAAGAGGTGCCAGATTTTCCTCTTACCAAATTGCTTAGACATGTTTATTCTGTCATTGTCCTTGAGATTTTATTCGTTTATCTGCTAATTTTGATTCTATTTTCCACCGTAGTCCTGTGAGATGAAAACTTAATTGAGGCGCCTTGCTCAGCTGTAAGCTGATCAGAGAGCAGATCACACTTGACACGGGTTGCTTTTGCCAAAAGTGACTTATAAACAGGGGAGAGGCCAACAGTGTTAGTTCGTGTATAAGCTGCCATCCACACTCCTAATTACACTGGGTGTAAAATTTAGGGAGGAAAAGACTCAGATTTTATAATTAATTAATTCAGCTGCAATACACAGAAGGCAAGAGTCAAAAAGTTGACTAATTCCCACAGCAGATGAGGCCAGGTGAAGCTGGTACCCTCCCAGGTACTCTGCAAACACTCCACAGCAATTGCTAAAAGCATCTACTTTGCCTGCAGTAAACCAGGCTTCCAAACTTTCAATCCTGACATGGCAAAGTCCTTAAACACCTAGCAGGCATAGGGGAGTTATTTTGTGACTGTTTCTAAGCAAGGGAGAGATTTAGTCATCCACTGTTTTGCTCTTTCCCATGATTTTTAGAAGGTTTTGATTTTGGGTTGAGGATTTTGGTTTAAACTGTTGCTAAATTACAGATGAAACCCAGTAAAGCTCCTTGTACAAGAGCATGAAGCATTCAAACAATTAACATTTTCCTGAGATAAGCAGTTTGACTCTTGAGCATTTTAGAGGTAAATTCACTATTTCTCACAGCTGAAAACTAATCAGACTGTGCTAACATCTCTTGCTCTCCAGAACAATAAAAATTAAAGTCCAGAACAGTAAAAATTAAAGTTTAAAGGCATTTTCACAGGAGAACTGGCTTTAAACCCAGAGCCAGCACTGACCTGTGAGGAGCCCTGGCAGGGCAGCAGTGTTGGTTGCTCCACTCTTCTCAGCCCACACCTGATTCTCTCCTTTCTCTCACTAAAGGAAGTTTCAAAACTACGTTTGTTCTTTTTTGTGCTCTGCTGGCCAGCAAGAACACTGGTGCAGAGCCAGGTGTTATCAGATCAGCACAGATTGTAGATGTACACTGTTTCTGTGTCTGATGGGGGAGTTTGTAATCAATACTAAAGCAACAAAAAAAAGGTTTATTGCCAAAAATCACCAGTAGGCCCTGCCTCACTGATGTGCAGAGTATGTCACAGTCTACAGCTGTTTTTTTGAAGGTTTTTAGCATTCCCTTCCATGGATCTTTCAAGAAGTGTTTCGGGAGTACAGATGGACTCCCCCAGCCCGAGCATGCAGGCAGGTAACTCCGGGCAGAGCAAATCCCTGCAGCGGGACAGGAGAGGGAGCAAGGGCTGGGTGTGACCGTCCCAGGCTGTCACTGAGCCCTGCCTGACACCAGCAGCTCACTGAACCCGTCTGACCCGACTGCTGCAGCTGACGTGGCCAGCTCAGGCAGGGAGCATCCCCATTCCCCACCTCTCACTGTCTCAAACCCTCTCCTCTCCGCGCTGGCCCAAAGGGCTGACACAGAAATAACAGCAGCATGTGGCAGGTCCGAGGTGGGTGCTCTGCACTGAGGGGTGCAGTGATGAAATTCCCCCCGGTGCTCCAGCCCTTGGCTGCCCTTTCCTCCTCCCTCCTCTCCCCTCCAAGAAGTTTCTTTTCAAATGTTATTGTATTTGCACCATTAATGTCACCATCTGAGCTCCTCAACCTGCACACAGCAGCCTTTAGATGGTGGATTTATTATCCAAATGCCAAGAGTCTTGTTATCACTAATGAACTTTGGGAAGCAGGAGGACTCGTGTGCGATGGTCTGGGTTTATTTACCCAGCTGGCATCTTTAACTACTGAAAAATGTTACCCCCTTAAATCATGCAGCCCCAGATATATGTGTCTGCTTAAATCCTGGTGACTCTGCTGACAGAACACGTGGTGACCCTTCCCCAGCACAGCTGGTGACTTTCAGATGTTAAACAGGATCCATTTTCTTAGACTTTGCCTGAAATCACTTTCATGGCCAGAAATTTGAATTATCTCAGTCCAAAGAAAGGAAATCTGTGAACTTACACTGGAGATGAATTTCCTAAAAGACCAGGAATACATGCATGTGGACATTGAGATAAGTAAGCCATCCACCTTGCTTTGTTACAAAAATAAATGTATATTTTGATCAGCCAATAATTTATCCCATTCAGAAGACTTGATTAATTTAACCTCTTTCCAGCAGCAAGTCTTGCTACACTACAGATCCCAATTCCACACTGTATGAGGCAGCTTTGTGACTGAACAGGTAAGTGACACACTGGATGTGTCATGTAATAAACATTGGCTTTGCTCAAAAACTGTGAACTTAATACTTCGATTCACACATGCAAACTATTAGTTTGGGGTATGGAATACTGCTGCACACAACTTTAAACTTTATAGGAGAAAAATCTTTCATACCAGCAGGGTTTTACAGTCCCAGTTTTCATGGGAAGTACTTGACAGAGAGGCGTGAACACAGCTGAAACAAATTCACTTAAGATGTTACACACTGCCCTCAGATTGCACATGTGTTTAAGGGTTCTGCTGGGCTATGGACCAAAAATCCTGTCACAGAAATCCTTCTTATTCACTCTGAAATTTTGTTTTAGTACTTCTGGCCCATCCGCACGCAGGCTGAACCTTCTGACAGAGCCCCGCCACAGCAGAGTTGATGTTCACCACAAAATTCTCCCATTTACATGGTGGGGCAAGGCCAGCTGCTATAGAACGGATAAAAGGTGGTGGGAAATGTCCCATTCTAGCAATACCCCCCAAATTCAGCCTGTTTGTCAAAGAAAACCATAAACTTTAGAGATGGCAGGTAGCACAGCTTTGGCACCAAGGGGAAGAGGAGAGCAGCACTTCTGTGAACAGAAACAGTTCAGAGAAACTTCTGTGAACAATTAACTGCACCAATTCTGTTTTCTTCACAAGTATTTACACTCCAGCAGGCCACTCTGACACTCAGCAAGTCTTCAGCTACCTCTGATTGTCTGCACAAAGCAAAACATGGTGGGAAAAAAAAAAAAAAAAGAAAAGAGAAAAATTAATTCATACCATTTTCATGTCTGAAACAAAACAAACAAACCCCACTGTACTGCACTGCTGCAGTTAAGACTTTTTGGATAATAGCAGTCAGTTCTTTTTTGACCACAATCATCATCCAACCACCACCATATCCAAACCACTCAAGGTCACATCCCCTCTTGCCCATCCCCTTAGAGCCCAAGGTGCATCTCCTCAATTCCAGTAGCAGAAGTTCCTACAGCCACTTCCAACTGGACATAAATTCACCATGAAAAGTCATTTCCAAGTCCAGCATTCAGCTGCTTTGGCTTGCACTGGATGTGGAGCAAGTGAAGCAGCACAGGAGGAAAGCAGTTTCAAGTATTTTTGTCGTAGTTGATGGTAGCTGCTTGCCAGTTCTTTACGCTACACACAACTTTCCAAGTGAAAAAAAAAATTAGAAGTGAATACTTTCATATATATTATGATACATACAGCCATGTATTGTGAGTATATTGTCCACCTGCCAAAGAAAAAACCATAAGTAGTTCAAAAATTAATTGGGGTTGTGCTTTTTTTAACTTCAGTTTTTATTTGTCTTCTAGTTCCTGAGTCTTTACAGTGGAGCCAGATCACATTTTAAAGCCATTCTCACAAACCACAATTACTAGAAGTGCTTAAAACAAAAGCCAAGATTCTCTTACAATCCCTTGCCTCCAGGAGCTGGGATAATAAACACAAACCCAAATACCCCAAGACTCAGTAAAAGCACAGGAACAAGCAACACTGTCTCCATTTCAAAGTGTTAAAAGGGTATTAAAAGCCCTGGTCACTAGGGAGTATAAACCAAGCACTACAGGATCTGTGACTGGAGATCCTGTTACTCAAATGGATTTGTGCAGCTCTAATTTTATAGATAAAACTGGAAAAAGAAATATGTCCTGCAGAGTGTTATTGATAATTCACCCGGGGCAAGGCACCCTCGTGGATGGGCAGAGGCAGATGTGCCAGCTGGGTGGGAGCTCCTGAGGCCCAGCTTGGCTTTGGGGGTGCAAGACCCAGGCTGGTCCCTTGCTGGACTTCATTTGGCCAACTTCAAGAATTCTGTTTGGTTTTCTTCCAACTGCTCAGCTTCTCTTGGAAAACAGAAAAAAGAAGAAAAAAGAAAAGGAGACAGAGAGAAAAAAAAGTGGGGGAGGATTTAGAACAAGATGGGTATCTGGGAAGTTTAAAAGCCTCAGCTAAATGCAATGAGAGTTGGCACACTCAGGTTTTACTGTCAATTTTACCTTCACATAAAGTTTTACAGCTGCAGATGACCCAGCCAGCTGCCCTGTGCCTCCTGCCACGGGCGTGCTGGAGGTGACCTGCCTGCTCTGCTCCATCTCCTGCCTCTCCACAGGTGATTATTGACCTAACCCAGGGCTGAGATTAAATCCTCATGTCAGTTCACTGTAGGAGAAGAGCAGGAGGCAGCAGGGGTGAGGATTTCCCCATTTGGGATGTGCCTTAGGACCAAACTCTGCACCCTGGTGTGACGGACACCAGGCCCTGAGCATCACCTCCCACCACAACCAGGGCTGGGCCAGGAGCTGGCCTCGGGAGGGACTGTCCCCACTGCTCTGCTGTCGTGCTGATAACTGACCGACCTCTGTGTCCCCCTGGCAGAGGCAGAGCCATTGTGCAGAGGCTGCCCCAGGCACGACTGAGATGGACTGAGGGTTCAAACCAACTGCTCACGGAAGTTTGGGCAAACAGCTCATCCTCTCCAGCACACAGTTCTGCTGGCTGTCCTGGGAACTGGAGCAGAGTGAAGTCACTGCCCAGTAAAATCCTACCTGGCTTTTCCCTGACACTGGTGGTTTACTCAGTGCCATTAATCACCTCCTGATCAGTGATTGACTTCAAAGCAGTACACCCCCTTCACCAGAGGATCTGCAAGACCTGTGCCACCATTAATGCCTTTCACAGGATCCTCACAGGATCCACTTTAAAAGGAGCAAACACAAGTTAGGAGGAGGCCAACGCTGCAGCCCCATTCGAGGAAAGAGCTGGGAAGGAAAGACAAGAGCCCTGGCTCCCAGCTCTGTGCTGCAGGTCAGAGTTTCTGAGGCTCAGCTCGTGGCACTGGGAATAAACATCCAACCACTCAGCTTGGGTTACCCCCTGAGGATCCTCAAAGTGCTAAAAATAAATCTGGAAAATAAAAGCTCCTGCTCGGCACACCAAAACACAACAGGCATCAAATTGCATTAGAATGTTTATATTGAGGGAAATTGCATCCTGCAAACTTAAATTATCTCTCTCCTCCCTCTCCCCTCCCACCTGCCACAGCCCATTTCCTATTATATTTTTCTAACAAACCAATAGATGGTTGAAATCATGGAAAGCCATAAAGAATTGGAATCAAATTAGGTCTACATTCTAACTGCATTAGGTGCTGTCAAGCATAGTTTACTCACTCTTCACAGTTCTATCTAGAGGCTAAACAATTTTGTACCCTTTCTCTACTAATCAAAACTGATTACTCTGATAATGGACCCCTGACGCTGAACACTTTATGAAGGTAAATTATGCCATATCGAACAGGAAGGGGAATGGAAAAATCACCCAGAGATAAATAGGCCTAAAGATGCATATATTGATCTCACAGCCATTCCTCCTCTCTCTCTCAGTGTCTCTGTGGCTAAAGGTTCAATCAATACCTCCAGTGCTGTAATGCCATCTTTTATGATCCCATCATAATTGGCCGTTACCATCCTGTGCCCTGGGATTGGCATAAGCTGGGGCCTTTTAGAGCTGAGACCTTTTGTTTCTTCCCTTCTCAGATCACGTAACTGAAGGGGCAGGTTAAACCCAGCCCCAGAGGTCTCTGAACCAGGGCCTGCCTGCACACCAGGGCAAGGGGAGGGCAGGGATGCTCAGCCACCAGCTGCAAGGGCTGGGGAATGCAGCCAACAGTCTTCCAGTTCATCCACCAAGGAGTGCTCAAGTACAAGCAGATCTCATGCTTGAGCATGTTGATTTTTGATTGTGAGAGACAATACACCTTCATGCTTCTGGAGCTCCAAAACTCCTCCTGTCCCCAGAGGAAAGGATGGCTTTGCTTCACAAGGTTTAGCAGTTGACAGAACAAGCTGCTCAAGGGAAAGAAATGGTAATTTGATGCCTACCCACCATGAATGTCAATAATTCTGGACTGTTCTGTCAAAGGACAAAGAACAGAACTGCTTCCCAGCCCCGCCCAAGCAAATTCCCAGCAGAGTGCCTCAGTGGCCTCCCCTGGGGTAGGTTCAGGGCTGCCAGAGATCAGGGTGCACAGGGAGCACAGTGCCCACCTGCAGAGGGGAGGGAGGCAGGGAAAGGTCTGAGAGGGGCTTGTTCCCACTGTGGAACACCTGTGCTGGCTCACGCCGGGCTGTGGCTGCACTGGTTCCCAAACACCCTCCAAAGCTCCTGCTTGAGACACCACCAGAGCAAAGCTCTGTTGCCCTGGGGTAGGAACCCCTCTATTTCTGATCCAGGCCCGGCACCTTCCTTCTCATCCAGCTGTTTATTCACTGTGAGCAGATGCTGTGTGCTCACAGAAACCAAGGGCATCCCAAGGGGTGACACCAGACACTGGTTTCACTGCTGCCTCCCTGGGGCAGGGTCAGAAGTGCTGGATTGTCTTGCAAAAGCCTCACCTTGCTGAGCCCAGCTCTGATCAACAGCAGAAACCTCTGCTGTCAGCACAGCCCCGGACCCTCCACAGCCACAGAGGGCAACACAAGTGTGAAACTCTCTATAATCACAGGTCAGGCCATGACAGGAGCTTGTGTAGATGGCAAGAAACCTCTTCTTGGGAATCAGGTGGCAAAGAAACAGGTAGAAACATAAGAAAAAAACAGGAAAACTGCATAAAAGCATGTGCTCCACAGAATAAAAATGAGCCTTGATAAAATTCCTGAATTGCATCTATAAATATTCAATAGGATTTCTTCACTGCACCTATAAATATTCCACATGTAACTCACATGTGAGACAAGAAAAACTATAAATTGTTGAGTTTTCTTGGTCCAAAATGTTTAAATATCACCCAAAACAAGAGGAAAATTTGTTGCATCACATAGAAATTCCACTACAGACGGTACAAACTGCTCTTCACTACCTGGATGTGGCCAGAGAATTCCATCCCCCCTTCCTGATTCATGGATTTAAAATTTTGCAAGTATTTAAAGACATCACAATGAACTTGATGAAACAAATAAAAAAAGGCTCAATTAACAAAAGCTTGGCTGAACTGGTACTGGGCTAAATCTTCTCTTTCAGCCCATCCAGATTTCTCATTTATGTGTCTCTCAGTAAAGTAGGAATTTGTACCCCACTCTCCACCCTCACAAAACATCCTGTCCTCTCCCCACCCGTGTAAATCTCCAGGAGGCCAAAATGCTTCGCACTTCACTGGAACAGGATCAGACTCCAAATTACACCGTGGGAAAGCACAGGGAGGGTCCCTCTGGGGGGTGAGCAGGACT
Source organism: Platysteira castanea (assembly GCA_013397175.1). Classification (NCBI taxonomy): domain Eukaryota; kingdom Metazoa; phylum Chordata; class Aves; order Passeriformes; genus Platysteira; species Platysteira castanea. Next base: position 655,628 of record VYXC01006934.1, read on the forward strand.
GTTCTGGGAACCTCTTCATCAAGAGGGAAACAAAAAGCCAAGCAACGCTTGCAGAAGGCAGGTTAATGCATATACACACACACAAAATAAAAAAGATGCATCAGGGTTCAATTTCCCACCCATAATTTCACCCAACCTAGACAAGACTATGGAATATCCTAATAAAACCATCATGCCTCACCAACTGAAGGGTTGTTGTAGATCTACATCTGCTGTTTGGATAAAGGTTTCTGCCCTGAATAATCTAGAATTATCTTTGGTTCCAAGAAGAGAAAGTTGCTGCTTAAAACAGTTTGATATGTTAAACCAGCTCTTGGAACAATCGGGAGATTTTGCTTATCGAGGATGAGCACACCATCATGGATCACAGTCTCAGGAGTCTTACACCATCTCTTCAGATTTCCTGGGGAAATGGCTTTCAGAACACCTGTGGGTCTGTTGTGGAGTATTTAGAAATTAAAACATGAATAACTGGCACTTCCAGACCAAAACAATCTTAAATCCCACCCCAGTCCCCACACAAACCACCCGCTCAGGCCAACAGCTCACACCAGCAGCTGGGGCTGCCCCTGGATGCTCAGCCAGACCGATGTCCCCTCTCCAGGACAAGATCTCCACCCCACAAATCACTGCTCTCTTCCCCCTGCACCACCCTTCCCTCTAACCCTCCTCCATCACTCATCCACCGGAAGAAAATGCAAAGAGAAATGAGAATTAGACAGGTACAAATAGCAGGGTGGTGCTGGGGATGGGGCCTTCCCTAAATCCCCAGCTGTTCCCACACCTGTGGGCCTGGCTGTGCTCACAGAGACCCCAGGGCTGGCACATCATCCATCATCCCCCTCCCGGGGTGGCACTGCCCGGATCCTGGTGTCCCCCAGTTTCACTTGGGACTGGTGCCCCTCGGGAAGGAGCTCTGGGAAAGCTCCATGTGAGCAGCACACCAGGAGGGGGCTCAGCTTTGGGAGGGGGTACGGGCACAGAGGAAGCACTTTTGGGATGGACCACAGGTCCAGAGGGGAGAGGGGGACAGCCACACCCTCACCTGCACTTCTCAACTCCTGCAGAGAAGCTAAGTGGGATGCCTAAGCTGCATGAAAAAGTGAGTGCTTGAAAGGAAAGGAAAAGTTCTTTGTTTTAAGAGTAGATGTAAGAAATCCCCTTTGGGATCCTGCTAGCAAGGTTTACAACTCAACTGCAGATATTTTGGGGGAAAAGCCTATTGCAGGGGAGGGATGCTCTTTGGAGGTCAGCAGCACCTCCCTGGACCTGGGCTGCTCCGGGGTCATCCCCTTCATCATTTCCCCTCTCTGCCCAAGCATCTCACACCTGATTTCCTAGGAAATAAAATTATGAAATTTAACAGGCTCAGTGAGTATAAAACCCAACAGGGTGTGCAAGAAATACTTGTGCACCCCACAGTCACATGCCCAAGATCACTGAGCCTTTAAAAATCTTGATCATTGCTCTGAAGTTAGGTAACGAAACCTGGTTGAAAGAAAATATCTGAAAACACCAAAAGAAGCACAATTGTACCTTTCTGAAGGGACAGAGGTGCAAAGAGTTGCAGTGAGAGTTTCCTCTTTTTCCCACTACATGTTCAAACCTTCAAGGATGGAAGACCCAACAGCAAAAGAGGAATCCCAGAATACTGGAGTGCAGGTTACCAGTTTTTCTATCATGTAAAGGGATGGGGAAGTGGGGAGAGGAAGAAGGCAGTCATTTTCTAAACCTCTGCAAAAGTATTTCATGAACAAACAGTTGCTCCATTTTATACCCTGCAAAGATAATCATTTTTTCTCCCCAAAGTTCTTATTTAAGTTTTTATTATGAGGCTTAGCAATGACACATTGATTTAATTAAAATAATCTCTCTTTGCTGGCTGATCTGACCTTGCTGTATATAAAATGGTCAACATCCCATTTAAATTTTGCAAACATTTCCAATGGTAAACCTACCCATTAAAAAAAACAAAAAACAAAACCAGTCGTCTGTCTTTAGGGTCTTCAGAGAGGAATTTAAGGTGCAGTTGTTTCTACTATCACAGAAACCTGATGAATCCAACAATTGCTTTAATCTGTTCCCTACAGCTGAGCTACATAAATCCCTTCTCCTCTGTCAGCTTCCTTTGTGGGCTCTTCTCTTCCCCCAAAAATTCCTCCTTTGGGGGGACCTGCCAGTTCCTGTGCTGAGGTTATCCACAGCACAGATGCTTTTGGGGCACTACATCATCACCACAACAGGGATCTCACGTCTACCTTCAGTTACCAACTCAGTATTTATTTCATCTTCCTTTCCTGCTTCGCTCCACGAGGGAGAGGGGCGAAAGCCAGAGGAAAGGCAGGAGCCAGGGGAAGTTATCCTTCAAAAAAAAACTAACAAAAGGGTGGGGTTTTTCCTTTTCTTTCCCAAGTAGCTCTGTTTTCCCAGTATTCAACCACAATAAAGGCAGGTAAAAGTGCATGAAGATAACAGTTCATGTGAACAGATAATGGTGCAAGTGCTGGGGCAACTCAAATAGCTCAACAAAGCAGCCTGAGCAGAGCCTCTCTGTTGTTTCTGGCTTGTCCTGGGACATTTCCCTTCCCAGACACACCAAGAACTGGAATAAAAGGGCATTTCAGCAAGGACGAGGTCAGGCAGAACACTTAGTTCCTAACTCACCTCTTTCTAAAGTATATGAAACAACAAAGATTTTGTTAGAAGATAAAAGTAATAAAGGAGCTATTATAATTTACTGGTTTTTCATTGTGCAGATGCACATACCTAAGAATTACTCACTCAAAATCCACACACCTGCAAGGGACTAGCTGGACCTGGGTGCAACCTTTAAATCAGATACTTCCCAGCAGAGAAAATCACTCAGGAACGTCACCCCTTAAAATCAGGGGAGGTGAAAAGACTCTCCTGACCCCTTTAATTCTAAGAATAGACAAGAGGAGGTTTCTTCTTATTTAATATGCATCATCAAGACCCAAAAATAAAGTTATTCCATTCATCACTGCAGCCAAGCACACAGCCTCATTTATCTCTACTGGTACCTTACCCAGACAACAATTTAAAACACATCTACTCTTTACAACTACTTACCTCTCTCTTTCCACACTGTCCTCTCACCATAAAAAGTCTTTTTGAAGTGTCTGGGAGTTGGAGCAGTTGGACAGTTCCCAACACACAGCAGTGCTCAAACACCCTCTCCTCCAGCTCTAGGCCAAGTTTTGGTTCACGAGGTGGGCAAGGATGGCTGCAGGTTGTGCCCACACCAAGCTGACCTGAGCCTCTTTCAAACAGGGAATGAGAGCATCGAATCCTCCAGGCACAGTTTGAGGCTTTTCAAGGGGGAGGAGGCAGGGAATAAATTTTTGTTAATTTAAGTATTGGTCCTATTGGAAATGTCTATGTCCCAGGAAAGGCCTGTCCTTACCTGCCTCCCTCAGCCATGGGCAGTTGGAGGAAATCAAGGAACACAAACCCCCTGATCTCCCCTGTGTGAGCCGATCCCAGGCCTGTGCTCTGGGGGGTGAGGCAGGTGAGCACAGGTGTCACCACAGGTGCTCAGGTGACCAGACTGACCCATGTGAGCCTTGGGCCATGGCCCAAAGCTCAGGTGGCTCCTGCGGGTGTCCTGGCAGAGCTGCTGTCCCTCCCCAGCATCACGGGCTCCTCTTTTCTCTCTACACAAAATCCACTCAGTTTTCAAATAGCACAGCTAACCTCATGCCTCTCCTCTGTGCCTCCCAACAAAGCTGCTTTGTCTCCTTCGCACTTAACAAGACAAAGAAGATGGTTAACAAGAACTTTTGCAGATATGTTTTATTTTTATTTTTAAGACCTTCGGAAGCCAACTCATCTGCTCTCATGGGCTTCTTGCGGATACGTCTCACTTTATTAGTGACTTTGGCCTTGAGTGTCTCAGCTGTTTGATCAATACTGCAGGGGGTCAGTGATATTTTCTCACTTTTAGTGTCTCTCTGCCTTTAACTTTGTCACCTGATGAACAGCACTACCCCTGGAACGCTTATCTCGTATCGATTTTCTCCAGGCTCCTGCTGCATTTCCAGCTGTCCCACCATTTCCCTCCCTGTCACCACATGCCCATTTAATGTTAACTTATCCCCTTTCTCCCAGGCTTTTCATTCTTACAGGGTCTTTCGCCTCCCCCCCATCTGCCCAACAGCAGATTGTCAAAAAAACAATTTCCTTTTTTCCCCTGACTCATTGTTATCCTTCAGCCGTTCATTGTTTGTCAGCGGGGCCCGTGGCTGGGCTGAGGAGAGGGGCTGAGTTGGAGCAAATCTTTGAGAGCCACCTGCACCCAGCCCGGGCCCAAGGGCTCAGATTTACCACAGAAAGTTTGTCTCCCTCACCAGCAGAACTTTTCCTCTCAGCTGAGTAGCTCAGAAAGCAAAACAAGATTATTTTTGCACAGCGAGGTAGAACAAACAGTGTTGTTTAATACCTTCTAAATGACAGCAACTTAAAGACCAAAGGTAACTTGGGGGAACACTGGAAAGCAGAGCCCTCCTCAGGGCATGGAGTGTTTATTCCCACTGGGCCTGGCCACAGGATGGAGAAGCCTTTCCAGCCACGTCTCTGGAAGCAGGGAGCTGGTTTCAAAACTAGCAAGGTGCTGCCTGAAAAGAATTGACTCATTCCATGCTCAGCATCTGGGAAATGTACCCAGGCACAGGAAGAACCACTCCTGCAGACAGGCTTGTTTCCAGGGCTCTGGGCTTCCTGCCCTGTGCACTTCACGTTTGGTAAGGGCATTTGGTAAGGGCAGAATACTGTTCACACCTTAAGATGAGAGTGAGAGAATAATTTCTGGTGAGAGAACCGTAGAAATGTACCTCAAGTTAGAAATAACTAAAAGCAAACCAAAGTCATTCATCTAGAGTTCAAAACAAAAAATAAATCATAATATCCAAACCATTCTGATTTTACATTCCAACGGAAAATTAAAAAGTAAAAGATGTTTCACCTGATGCTTGACATGTAAAAGTTCAGTTTAGGAAGGAAAAAGAAAAAGAAGCAATGAACAATTCTATTTTCAGTCACAGGTGGGAGTCCATTGGTTTCAGCAGAGAAGATCTAGCAGGTTTCCATGTTGTTTCCCTGCTACCAACTCTGATCTTTAGCCTTTCAAAGTCCCCAGCTCAGGGCTGGAGAGATGGTGAAAGACTTTTACTTACCTTGTTCTACTTTTATTGTATGTCACTGGCTTGAATTGCTCCATTCTTAGGTAAATAGTACAGTAAATCTTAGGGAAATTATTCCACTGCCTGAATTAACATAGGAACAGTCCTCTCCAGTACTTAGCCCAACGATTTCCTGATTTATACCTTTTAAAATGTTTCTTTTCAATGACCACACCACCCTTTAACAATTGAGTATCTTACCACGGGTTCAAAAGCTGCCAGTGAAATCCGGGGCACTGAGCAGTGAGTGGGGTTGGAATTCCCACATCCAGGAATTAACCAGAAGGGAGGGTTTATTTGTAGCCCAGGCAGCTGAACCACCCCTGAGGAAGCTGGGGGTTGAGGTGAAGGGGGTGATCACCACGCTGTGGGTGAAGCACCAGGGCTGGCCAGAGCAGGCAGGAGGGCCAGGGAACAGTTTTTACCAGTGGAGGGGCTCACAGAAGCTTGTTTCCCCTCTGGGACTAGTGGGACAGGAATCACAGGCAAGCAGCAGGCTCTGCCCAGCAGGAAAAGCAGAGTCTCAGGTGATGCCATAATGATTTTTGCTTTTTCCATATACTCCTCTCATATCCCCCTTCATATACACTTTTATGCAGCTTTTATGTATCCCAAGTGCTTTTAGCCCACATACCTGTAATTCCCTAAGTTTGATTACTAGTTTAGACCCAAAGTTCTGTTAAGCCAAGAGACCAAACATCTTGGAAACTTCGTAGTTAGGGCGTCAGAGAGCCCCAGACCCAAGGTCCTCTCCAGAACACATTTTGTAAATTAAGATAGACCCATGCAGGGGGAACATCCTTCAATAGGGGGCTTCTCTTGAGCCTCCCATTGGGGAATCCGTGATAGATATGCTAATGAGCAAGGTCTATAATTGTATAAGCAAATCGTCGTGGGGGGGCTATTCCGTGCATTCTCCAGTGTGCATTTTCCAACGTGCATTCCGTGCATCGGTCTGGGCAGGGCATTCCTGCGGGATACTCCTGCCTGGATCTAAGGATCCTTAATAAACACTGAGGTAAAATCCCTTTTTCCCCTCTAACCGTGTTTGGCTTTTAATTCCAAGCCTAGGTAAAGGTATCACAGGGAGTGGAGCACGAGTGCAATGGCAAGAGCTGCTGATATCACTTTCCACCACTGCAAGGACGCTGCACAGAGCCTGGCCTCCCGACCCCCTTCTACAGGAGCCGCCCACTCCCAAAGGATGTTACGGACAGGTCTCACCCTCTCCTTTGCCCTGTGCTGGGTGAGGACAACACACAGACCAGGGCTGCGGGGCAGCTTGTCCCTGTCCTGCTCATGGGAACATTTCAAACCCCTGGGGTCTTCCTGTGCCTTCCTCCAAGTCATCCTCCAGGATGGAGCCACAGGGCTGAAGGGCCACCCGCAGGTCCCTGTCCAACTCTGAGCCCTTCCCTGGGCAGCTCGACCCCCTGCCCACTCCCCAGCGAGGAGCCCAGCCCTGCACAGCCCTCTCAGGTGCCCTCAGACCCTGATTTGATGTCCGCGTGCTCTTTCACTCATCTAACAAGTTTATTGCTTTGGCAGGTGCAGCCTCACGCCGGAGTGCTGCTCTGGGACGGGCACAGGGGGGATTTATGGCGCTAACAGGTTTATTCCTACAGCAGCTACTCATTTATGCAGCCTCTCCTCTCGCCGGTGTCCCTGTGTAAGGGGAGGCAGGCGGCTGCTGCTCAGCGAGCCTGCATTGCCCTCCTGCGGCCGGCACCCGGCTGCCGGAGCCCGCACATTAATCATACCAGCGGGAGTGTAAAATTCAATTTTACCTCTCCATTCATTCCGAGATGAGTCGAAGGCCGGCCTTGTACATATAAACCACACTTTACTTCATCAGAGCCCCGGTAACAAATGGAGTGTCTTCTTCGGGGAGTTTAACCATCAAAAAACACCGCGCCATTTAATTCCACGCGTGCCGAGGGTCAAAGAAGGAGCTCTTGGCATCAGCAAATGCTTCAGCCCTCAGCTGCGCAGTAAACTATGTTTTAGAGATTGTTCCTCAATACGAAATGATCAGTCCATTTATCTGCTAAAGCAGCCTGTCTCTTTGTTCAGTCTCCCAATATTTTTTCCGCTGACCTGATCTGGACAATAAACCAAAGTCATCTTAAGATATTCACCATTCAATTTGTTACTTGAGTGCCTCCGGACCCGGCTGGCCCTGCTGTCAGCATCCCAGGCCCCCCAGCCTTCACCAGTAACCCCAGTGCCTGTGCCAGGCACCCCTGGCCCCAGGGCTGCACCAGCTCTGCCCGGCTCATGGGGCCAGGCTCTGCTCCCAGTTCCTGCCGTGTCCCAAACTCCCCAGCCAGGTGTTCTGCCCAGCATCCCTCTCACACCAAACGCACCCCAGCACTTGGAGAAGGATTTGGGGCTCTCTGTGAAGCTGCTCTTGCAGAGCTGCAGCCACAGTCCTTCCCCAGGGTGCTGATCTGTACTCGGGGGGTGCCCAGGGCCCCTCTTCGCACCCTGACCTCTCTCCTGGAGCTGGTGAGTGCCACCACTTGCAACTGAAGAGGGCTCACAAGTCCCACCATAGTTTGAGTGAATACATCTGAGCCATCATGCAGGGCAGGTGTTTATTACTCATCTCTCTCCTATAGCTGGAATTGTAACTGTTCTGCAGCCGTGTGGTGCAGGAGCTCACCACCCTTGCAATTCTTTGCACACTTACTAGCAAACACCAATGAAATGGCGAGACTGTGTCCCTCTCCCTCAGAAGGGAGAGCCCAGAAGACACAGCCAAATCACTGCTGGCCATCAGCATCTCACTGGTGCCTGAGTTCTGGGCTTCCAGTTTTAGAACTGGTTTACCTCTCTCTGCATCACTTCATGGGAGGCTTTTAGAAACTCAGTTCCACAAGAGGTTTCACAGCACCTCAAAGAGCTGAGCTCCCACTGGCACTAGCACCTCAAACTCACTTTTCCCTGGCTATCCCAGGTGTCTCAGTTAACAAACTGGGTGTCATGCACCTTATCCTTTGGCATCAGCAGTCCCTTTGCACTGCATGGAAGATTAGACACCTACACAAGGCTGTGGTGTCCACTGCAGGAGCCAGACACCCCAAAGTCAGCCCTCACAGATCCCTGACTCACACCCAGAGCCCTTTCATGCATGTAGCTGTAAATAACTAATGCAAGTTTACACTACAGTGATGGAGGGATTTAATCTTTAAAGATGTTAAAAGAGCTCCCAAACCACTGAACCATCCTGGCTGCACAGACAAGATGCTGCCTAGAAAAGCTGCTCCTTATAATCATTAATTTTGATTCACTTGCCATTTTTCATGATGTGTTTGCCCCGTGTTGCTCCATGAGCAACCATATCATCTATCCAGCATCACATAAACAGCGAGATTTTAACAGCAGCCTGCTGGCAGCAGGAGCTTTCTCAATGTTTCCTATCTTGGCTGTGCCACACCAACCCTTCAGCCAAAGCAACACCAGCCTGCAGAAGCAAATGAGAGAGGCTGGAAGTCTCCAGAAGGGCATTTCCATTTCACTGAAAGCCCCAGTGAGTGGCACTGTTGTGAGTGTGTGTCTGTGCAAAGCTTGGAGAGACCTCAACAGCTGGGCAGTGGCAGACAGTGCCATAATCTTAATTTGTGGGTTTTTCACTGACAACTTTCATTAAAAACATTTTGATTTTTTATCCCGAGGAAGATTCTAACCCTTTATCCATGTTTTGAAGTTTCACCCTGCTTCTTTCAAAAGGGAAGGGAAACAAGGTTCCTTTGCAGGTCTGCATCTTTCTGCAGTGGAAAAGCACAGCGAGGGGAGGGATGTGGCAAAATACTTTCTGCCACTCAGCCAGAGAGAGTGAAGTGAGGAAAAAAGTGTAACTGAAATCAAGCACAGCGTTTAAAGATCAGTCAGCACTGAGAAATCTCAGATGTCAGCAATCTGCTCCTTCCAGTTTTAGAAAGAAGAGTTTTCTCTCAAACCATCTCAGCCGGTTTTGGTGACAAAATTCCAAACACGCAAACCCACTTGCCAAAACCATTTTTGCCTTCCAGAAAGCATCATGTTTGTGGGTGTCAATAAATCTGACAGACACTGCAGTCTCCTACTGCTGTAGGAGATAAAATTTCACCCGTATTTACACTTCAGTAAAATGAACTACAAGTGCATTTACCCAGAGAGAGACAAAGTCAACAGCAAAATTCACATGTTCCAGTTCTTTCTGTTTCCAACCAAAAAATCATTCCAGAATAAAATTCTGGAGGGAGGAGGTGAATATACAATGTTTATCTACTAACTTTGGTAAAAATACACAAAGCAGCCTGCTCCAAAGTTGTCTATAGTGCCTCTGGAGTACTTGAAGGTGTTCTTCCCTGAAGAACCCACCTCGGGAAGACCTGTGATGGTGACAGGCACTGTGGCCACCTCCATGGCTGTGCCCTGGGCAAAACTCTGTCAGGCTCAGCTCCACTCTCCCATCACTGCACCTGATGCAGGAATTCTGGCAAAGCCTAAAACTCCTGTCTTGGCAAAAATTATTGCTTGCTTAGGTACAAGGGCTCCTGGAAAGTTTCCAAACCCTAATGGGAACTTCACTCAAATGACTGAGTAGTGGGTTCCCACATATTTCAGCCTCTCCACTCCCTGAGATTTCCTCCTACAATACATCTTCCCTCTGTATTCCACTCCTCACACTCACAAAATAACCCTTAAATAGGCTCAAGAGGACTTTGTGACAAAGGAACAAGAATTAGGAGGTGTCTGTGAAAAGCTTTTGGATGGAGAGCAGCAGGAGGACTTTGAGCAGACCCAGAGCAGCAGCTGCTCTTACCAACACGTCCCATCCCTTGCTGCCTTCATTCCCTGTTTAACGAGGAGTGCTTCCCACTTGGAAATCCTCCCTCATCTTCCCAAGTCTTCCCTGTGGTGCAGCACTGTTGCCCTGGTTTTTGCTAAGCCTTCTGTTTTAACCTTGGAGTCAGAATTCTTTCTCACACAGGTTCATGTAAATAATAGCCAATGTTTACTTAACGGTATTTTCTGGTTTTCATTCCTTTTGTGATAAGAGAAGTTTGATGAGCATCTTTTTTCTCCAGTGGGATTGAGAAGGAAGTGACATGTCCTCCAATCCCTTGTGGAGTTGAGAATTCTATAAGAATGTGACATATATAAATAAAGTTGCTCTTTCCCCTCCTTTCTGCTGAACCTAGCAGGTGTGAGAGCGTCTTTATTGTGTTTTCCCAGATACACAGCACATCCTCAGGAGGTCTCCAATGGTGCTTAAATTGAATGGTGCAACGATGGGTAACAGCAAGGGCACCAACACCCACAGAGTCACCCGCACAGAGCGGGCTGAGCCTGGCTCACCCGCCACAGATCTGCTCACAGAATGCCACCAGCGGGGACACTTCGAGCAGGGGCTCATGAGGTTTGAATGGGGCCACTTGCCATTTCTAGAATTCACCTAAAATCAGCCTTTTCCATATATATTTTGTGGACAGGACGAGAAACAGAACATAACGTGAGTCTCGAGAGCTGCTTGGAAAACCAGTGCTAGGGGATGTGGACACCTGAGCAGCGTCACCATGTGGGGACCCTTGGCCAGACAAAGGGGCAGTGACAGCTGGTTCCTCTCAGCACAGCAAGAGGGATGTGCCCTGCTGCCAGCAAGAAGCACAGACACAGCACCATAACTGCCTCCTTCCCTCTGTGTGAGCCCTGCAGGGCACAGCACGTGTCCAAACCCTGGAGTGACTCCCCACCATGACGGTGCTCAGACAGGCAAGCTGTGAGGGCAGGTTTTGTAACAGAGCCAGGAATGACCACCTCTGGAAACGCTTCAGTGCAGCAGGTCCCATGCACACAGCTGCAGGAGGAATCATTTTCTGTTTCTCCATCTAAACCAAGAGGCTTAAAGGCTTCTCTGGCCGATCCCTCACCACTGTAACATGCAGCTTTCCCCCCGTGTGATGCAAAGGGTTAAATCAGCACCAGCTGCAATGTCAAAAAAACCAGATTTTGAGTAACACAAGGCACTTGTTCAAGCCTGCTGTGGTTCGAACACAACCCCCCTCCATGTGCCAGGCTTCCCAGCATCCCCAGAGAGCTGCAAAGAGCCCTCCTGGTGTCCTGACTGCTCTGACAGCTCCTAATGGCCATCACTATTTCACACTGTCCCCGCCTGTATTTACATCCAGAGCCGCCTCTGTGATCGATGCCTCCCACCAGCACCGCCCAGCCTGTGCCAGCACAGCAGCAGGGCCAGGCAGATCCTGCTCCCTGTGGCAGAACTGAGCATGATCCTGGCTCTTCCAGGCCCAAACACATCCCCGAGGGTCCCTTGGCTGCCCTGGCTGCAGCAGGATCTTTGCACAGCTCATGAAACCCTGGTGTCTCAGCAGACACCAAAGGGAGAAGCAGCAGGACTTCCATAAAACCTGGCCCATGGAAGATGTGTCCTGACATCAAAACACTCCCTGTCTGATGGGATCCTCTCTCTGGCAACAGGCATCTGCAATAAACAATCCCTTTCTTGGCCTAAAGGGAGCCAGGAAGCTGTTGTGATTTGCTGGTCTCTGTCCTGCTCTCTCTCCTGTAAATTTTGACTTTCCCAAGCAAAGCAGCTCAGGATGGAAAGCCTGCAGGGATCTGGTGGGTGATCCCTGGTCAGGTGGGAGACCTTGGAGGGAGAGGCTGCACAGGCAAAGCAGGACTCACAGAAGGGAAACCCACCCACTGCCAGGCATCTGTGGGAGATAGAAGCACCCCAAGGACAGGAAACATCCTCCTCTGACTGCTTCTACCTCAGCTTTGCTCCCCTCCAGCACCCAGCTTGGGAGGAGAGCACAGGGAGCAGCTTTGGACCTGGGAAAGCAAGGAAACAGCAAGGGTGGGATGTGCAGCTGCATCCAGCTGCAGCCATCTCCCCGTGCCACAGGGAATTCATCATCAGGGGTTTCCTTGAGTGGTGCTCCTGATGCTCTGTGCACTCCAGGAACTGCAAGGGAGAGTTCACATAAATCTGAAAGATAAATTAAATGCATTTAGTTATTTTAAATTCTAACTATTATTCTAGAAAGGAGAAACGAGGGATTTTTTTTTTCCCCAGGCAATTTTTGTTTGCTCATAATTGGCGACACAGCCAAGCACAACCCCTGCATCTCACAGCCTTGCACATCCACAGCCCTGCAAAGCCAATTTTGGAATGGAGTAGGAAGATATTCCTGCATCCTCTGAGACAAATCACATCTTCCATGCTGCCACAAACAGAATAGGGGGATTTTTTTGTTTGTTTTGGGGTTTCGGGGTTTTTTTTGAAAAAACTGCTAATTTTGTTTATTACAATAGTGGCTAGAATCCAACACAGCTCAAAGATTCCTTTGTAGTGAATATGAAGTGTGGACAAACTGCCATTTTCTATATGACTCAGAATGCAAGTGAAAGAACCACTACATAATTTACTGGTTGGGAATTTTGGGGGTTTTTAGGGCATTTTGTTTGTTTCCTTTTAAACCAGCAGGACATTCAGCCCTCTGGGCTGTTCCCTAATCTCTGCATTTCAAATCCTGCCTTTATCCCACAGCCACCGACAGCTTTTTCCTTTACCCTTTCTCATCCCACTTATCATTAAACTAATTAAATGTTAAAACTGAATAAGGGAAACTTTTGAAGAATTGGCCAACTAGTTTTTCCCCCAAGACACTTCTTGAAACCGGCGCCTGCCATCTACTGGCACTTTTCTCAAAATGCAGCCAGTTTTCAGCCAAAAACCAGATAAAAGTTTTTCCACAAGCTACGTAAAGTTCATCTTGCAACTTGTTTATTTCAGCCCCAGCAGAGGCACTTTAAATGCTGAGTTGTGGTGCCGACTTTCTTTGCCATTTGTTGATTGTATAATCACTTGATAGAGATTAACATTATTAAATTAGAGTAATAAACCCGGTGCCAAGTTGCTTTCAGTAAAATTGCCTGAGCCCAGTGACCCTTACCAGAATCCCGGGATGACCACAGTTATCCATGATGCTCCCAAAGGAAGGGATTCTGAAAGGCTCTCTGCTTCCCTGCTCTCTTCCTCCCTCCTTCCCTACAACCAAGGCTCCCAACTTTAATTACTTGTCTCTTTTTTCAGATTAACCAGAAAGGGTTGTGACTGTTTCCCCAGTAGTTTATCAGAATTACTTTTAACCCACAAGATGGGAACTATATTTCAATTAATATTTTCTTGGCTGAATCTTCATTCCAGTTTAGCTTCATCTTCTGCTGGAGCTGACAATTCTGAAGTCCTGAGTAGAAACACTGACAGCACTTTCTGAGGGCTTGAGGAGTGCACCTTTTTTTTTCTCCCACAGTCATTTGATATCAATCTACTTCTTAAGCAATCTGTCTCCTTGTCAGCAGTGAAATGACTTCTATTCCAAGCAGTATTTTGATTCAGGCTGATATTTTAACCTCATTCTCTAAAAGCCAGGGTTCAAACCCTTAAGTGTTCCACGAACTCCTGACAACCATCTCCAAATGACTCCAACCTCCCCCACAAGAGCCTGGTCATGCAGCAAAGAGCCACCAACAGGACAGTGACCCACCCCCTTACACAAAGCTATTTAGAGCAGAATGCTCTGTACAAATCCAGCAGGGAGCTGGAGGCCAAAGCTTTACAAAATAAAGAGATTTTCAGGGTTTTTTAAGTTTTCTGTCTTCAAACACCTCCAAAGGGCCCACATCTCTGATGCAAGCAGTTTTCTCTCTAAAGATGACCTTGGTCTGGATCCTAAAACACTTATTCTTAGCCTGCATCTCTAGTATAAGGTCTGCCTGCTCTGCGTGCGCTGATACCCCAACAGTCTGTAAAACTGCTAAAAAGACAGGTCTTCATTTCTTTTTTTGTTTGTTTGTTTGTTTATAAAGGCCTACTGCACTCACAGAAGTACAATGGCTTGCAGCATGCAACAAAGCTTGCACACCCCTGGGTTCTGAACTCAGCAGGAATCACAGTCACTCTTAGAGGAAATTCTGCAGCTGTGCAGCCAGGTCAAAGAACATCCAGACAAGAGAGGTCTTCAGACACCCCAAATTCTCAGAGCTGGTGAATGCAGTGGCCACCCACTGGCAGCCCAGCCCAGCCCGGCCCAGCCCAGCCCAGCCCAGCCCACACACTGGGAAATCACCCCTGCTCAGGCCAAAGTGATGCATTCCCAAACTTCCTCAATTCAACGGTTTTATTTTTCTTAAGAATACTTCCAGAGGACAGAGAAACACAGACAATTGACAAGTCTTCACTTTCAGTTCTTTCTCCAATCCTTTAAGAGAAAAAAAACCTGCAAATTGAATCTTTTCAGTGAGTTCCAACACTGCTCTCAGCTCTGGCTAGGAGACAGTCCCTGCCCCGAGGAGCTTCCAGTCTAAGAGAGTGATACAAAGGTGAGGGTCACAGGGACAAGAAGGAGGAAGGTGACACAGTTTTCATGCTGCTGGTGCCATTCCTGGAGACTGGTACATGTGTTTGTGCTGGCAGTCAGGACGGACACCCTGAGGAGACCACAGTGCACCTGGCACAACGTGTTCTCTCTGCAGGGCTTTGGAAGGGACAAGGTAAAGAAGCTCTCAAGAAAGTTTTCAAGGCAGTCCTGTGATGAGGAAGGCATTTTTTCTATGTAGAAATTTTTGCCTATTTACATCCTTTTTTTTTTTAAGAAGAAAAGGAAGTAGTTAATATGTCAAAAACACATTCTTCAAATCAGCTGAACTACAAAAATAAAATTTTCAGGTGATGTCTTTCTAAAATAAATATCAATAGGTAAAAATGAAAAATGGAAATAAATAAATACATGTATCCAAGCTATCTCGTTAAAACACAAACAAGCATAATTCCTTACTGAAAAGTAGCCATGGAATCCTGATTAAAGCAGTAACTTCAGAGCATCCTTCTCTGCAGTAACAGAGGAAAGCAAGTCCCAAGCAGTAAAGAACAGATTTATAATAAAAGAAATATAAAGGACTGTGTTCTTTATAGGAAAGTACAGAACATTTCCCTCTTTACTGATCAACAGAGGCTAAAAATCAGTGTTCCATGATGTTCCCCAGATGAAAGTTACTGCTATTTCCAAGTGGAGGAAGGTTAACCTTTTTTCTCTCATAGGATAAAAAAGAAAAGTAAAACCCCATCTGTGAACTTGATTGATTGTGAACACACATTTAGTCCCCTGATTGAGCAGAAAATTAATCCATCTTAAAAATACCGAGCTGCTCTTTCTCCCCCTCCCCAAACAGCAACTCCCACGTGCAGAACCCAGACATTTCAGTACCCAGGGACTGCTTGGCACAGCCAGCCGGGCCAGCTCGACCCGGGCAGGACCCTTTTACTGCTTGGGAGCACAAGCTGCACCAGTTTGGGATGGTCCAACAGGAAATCAATGTTTCCACGGCAGCACCTTGCATTTCAAGGGGTAGTTGATTGCCCTGAGCTCCTGCTGGCAGGAGCCAGGCTCAGTGTGGCCGGTGTAAGTCACAGTGCTCTGGGTGACAGGAGGCAGGGTTCCCTACTCCCCACGCTCATAAGGCAGTACCACTCCAGGAAATCTGTTTCTTTCTTGAAGGTTTTTTGTGGTCCTGTATGTCCTCTTACTTTTTAAGTTGTTTTTCTACCTATTTAAAAGGAGCAACATGCCCAGATTAACAACAGAGGTCAAGTAGGCAAAGATGAAAATGTCCACAATGCAAGCTCTAGGTTTACAATGTACTGGTCATGCATAAACCCCTACAGATCCTGGCAGGCATTTAAACATTTAGGTTGATGGAAGATCGAATTGCTAATGAACTGACTGCTGAATGGACTGTAGCCAGCCTGAAATCACTGGTAGGTTCTGCTTCTGATGTCACAACAACTTAAGTCATGTCAGTGGTCATCTACTTTAGCCCTTTTTGCTTTCAAGGAAAGATGCTGCAAGAAAAGAAACGGGGAAAAAAAAGACGGCTTAGCAGACACATAAAAATTAGAAAAAAAAAATCAACTACAATGCTTTCAGTCCTTAATCACAACTTAAATAAATTCTAACACAAATATCCACACTCATCCAAGCTCTGCTTGTTACTGACACAACTAAAATAAACCCATTAAATAAGAACTCACATGTACCCCAAAGTGATATTCTAGGTTGGTATAAAATAACTTCTTCTGCACTAACTGCAAGCAGAGGGACAATTTCCTACTGGAAGCAATTTTCCAGGTGTAAAAATGCACAGAAAGATGTGCTCCCAACAATACAGCTGCAAAAAACACCAGGAGAATGTACATGAAGGACAAGATTTTAACAACTGTATTAATCCTGAAGTTGCACTGAATCTTTGGAACCTCTATGCTCTTAAAGGCCTACAAAAATGTGGGATGAAAATATGAAGGGAGTTCTGCAAAACTTGGAATGAGAAATAACTGACCAAGATCAGGCTGTAGGAGAACATTTTTTAACACAGTCCTGGTCAGTGGTAATTTGTTTTTAATTTGACACAGAAATAAAACCTTTCCTATTTCAGGGATCTCTTCCTAGCACAAAAATGTATCCTTCAGTAGAAAAAGGGTCTGAATATAAATTAACATAAACCTGTGTGATTTGCAATGGTTCACTTATTCAAATTTTACGTGTATGACTCAAAGTTTTACAGAAGAGAAATATTTCTAATTTTCAGACATTTTATAAGGACACCCAAGCCTTTTGGCTGATATGGATAACTGACCAGGCTGGAAAAGAGAATGTTCCTGAAAACCAGCACCATCCTTCAGAGCTTCCATTTATTTTAGGATGAAAGCAATGATTAGGTCACACTGCAAACTGACTTCACTTGACCAAATCAAAAGCATGGCAATGGTAAGAACTAGGTTTTGATGTAATTTCATAGATGACTGCAAGAGCAGCAGCACTACCCTGAAAAACGTGTTCCCTCAGTCAGGTAGGCAGCACAATTCAAGACAAACCTTCTTTGCTACCACCTACCTAAAGGAAAACCTCATCCCAAACTTCAGCCCACGGAGAGGTCACAATGGGATTTTGTGTGGGTGTGGGATGTTAAATGTAAATTATCTGACAACACATAAATATGTGAGTCAAAGGACTAATTATTGCAGGAACAGATTTGATTCAGCATTGGCTCAGCTCCTTTTCACGCCGTGTCTGCACATCACCTCCCAGCAGCTGAAGGCTCAGGGGCCTGCCCCTGCCTTTGTCAAATGTGTTTTAGGAAAAAGGCAGAAAATATTCAGAAAATACTACTTAGTAAGTATATATATATATATATATATATATATAAAATAATTCCATTTATAGATGGGAATTGTCTGGATAATTGAGATGAATCATCCAAAATGAGCATAAAAAGCCCTTCTCTCAAGTCAGTCACATGAACAGATGCCAAACTGTTGGGAACTGTAACCAGAGGGGTCCTAAGGTGCTCCATGCACCACAGGATTCTCTATTTTGACAAAACCCCAAGGAAGTGAAAGAAAACAAATCAGATTCTCCAAAAAGTCAAACAGTGTAGCAGANAACTTAAATAAATTCTAACACAAATATCCACACTCATCCAAGCTCTGCTTGTTACTGACACAACTAAAATAAACCCATTAAATAAGAACTCACATGTACCCCAAAGTGATATTCTAGGTTGGTATAAAATAACTTCTTCTGCACTAACTGCAAGCAGAGGGACAATTTCCTACTGGAAGCAATTTTCCAGGTGTAAAAATGCACAGAAAGATGTGCTCCCAACAATACAGCTGCAAAAAACACCAGGAGAATGTACATGAAGGACAAGATTTTAACAACTGTATTAATCCTGAAGTTGCACTGAATCTTTGGAACCTCTATGCTCTTAAAGGCCTACAAAAATGTGGGATGAAAATATGAAGGGAGTTCTGCAAAACTTGGAATGAGAAATAACTGACCAAGATCAGGCTGTAGGAGAACATTTTTTAACACAGTCCTGGTCAGTGGTAATTTGTTTTTAATTTGACACAGAAATAAAACCTTTCCTATTTCAGGGATCTCTTCCTAGCACAAAAATGTATCCTTCAGTAGAAAAAGGGTCTGAATATAAATTAACATAAACCTGTGTGATTTGCAATGGTTCACTTATTCAAATTTTACGTGTATGACTCAAAGTTTTACAGAAGAGAAATATTTCTAATTTTCAGACATTTTATAAGGACACCCAAGCCTTTTGGCTGATATGGATAACTGACCAGGCTGGAAAAGAGAATGTTCCTGAAAACTAGCACCATCCTTCAGAGCTTCCATTTATTTTAGGATGAAAGCAATGATTAGGTCACACTGCAAACTGACTTCACTTGACCAAATCAAAAGCATGGCAATGGTAAGAACTAGGTTTTGATGTAATTTCATAGATGACTGCAAGAGCAGCAGCACTACCCTGAAAAACGTGTTCCCTCAGTCAGGTAGGCAGCACAATTCAAGACAAACCTTCTTTGCTACCACCTACCTAAAGGAAAACCTCATCCCAAACTTCAGCCCACGGAGAGGTCACAATGGGATTTTGTGTGGGTGTGGGATGTTAAATGTAAATTATCTGACAACACATAAATATGTGAGTCAAAGGACTAATTATTGCAGGAACAGATTTGATTCAGCATTGGCTCAGCTCCTTTTCAGGCCGTGTCTGCAGATCACCTCCCAGCAGCTGAAGGCTCAGGGGCCTGCCCCTGCCTTTGTCAAATGTGTTTTAGGAAAAAGGCAGAAAATATTCAGAAAATACTACTTAGTAAGTATATATATATATATATATATATATATAAAATAATTCCATTTATAGATGGGAATTGTCTGGATAATTGAGATGAATCATCCAAAATGAGCATAAAAAGCCCTTCTCTCAAGTCAGTCACATGAACAGATGCCAGACTGTTGGGAACTGTAACAGGAGGGGTCCTAAGGTGCTCCATGCACCACAGGATTCTCTATTTTGACAAAACCCCAAGGAAGTGAAAGAAAACAAATCAGATTCTCCAAAACGTCAAATAGTGTAGCAGATGTATAAACTGGAAACAGACCTTTTTCATAGGTATGATATGCAAATGCATTTTTTCACTCAGATTTTGGAAATACTTCATTAATTTAGAATATAAATCTCAGTAGTTATTAATGTCCCATGGGAAATTCAAATACAAGATCAATTTGGTAATCTGTACAGTATTTATAGGCAATGTGGTACCAACAGCTGCAGCAGAACTAACATTTAGATAATATTTCATACAATGACCAGTGAATAAGTCTGGATTGACAGATTCACATGGGACAGAGTCAATAAAAGTTGGTGACAACTATCAAAAGGTACTTGTAAATAACAGGTATCTGTATCACACACTGCAATTTGCAATAAAGGTTTGCACAAACAGCAGCTGTCCTTTGCCATTTCACATCTGAACAGATCAGAGCTGATTTTTCTGCAGTAAACATCATTAATGCTCCAAAAAAGCCTCAGGATTTTCACAAAGATTTGCAAAGCATGCAAAGGCTCTCCCAAAATTATTATGCAAAGTGTGACCACTGCCTACCTCCAGCGCTGCTCAGGGAAGTGCCACCAAGTGCCTACATTCAAATGCAGAATGGCTGAAGGCTTCACTGCCCAAAGTGATACGATGGCAAATGTAACTGTACCAGCAAATGGATCTCATTTTGTAACTCGGAGATCCACTGGCTGGGTGATAGGGAAAAATCTTTCATGCATCAACTTAGCACCCTCTTCCTTTATATTAAAAGCACCACAATGAACAAAGCAACTTCATTTCTGTCCCATTAGAGCACACCAAAACACAAACCCTCAGAAAGGTCAGACACAAGAGCTGCTCAGGCAGCAATGGTACCGTTTGGCCTTTATGCCGATTCCGTACCGTTCCTTGCTGGTAAAAGTGAGGCGCCAGTTCCAAGAGCCAGGAGGATTCAACGGCTGTCACATCTCTCATGTAATATTTAGCAGTCTGTATGACTTCGTTGTAGACTACCCTGGGAGAAAGGAGACAGAAATGAACAGTGCTTGCTGTAAAGCAAGGAGGGAGAGCGGATTAACAGTGTATTTAGACAGTCTCACACACATGCTGCCAGAGGTGGCACTTACAGAGGGACAAGAGGGTCTTTAGGCTGTAATTCAGCCTCTTGCCTCTTTCTCTCTGGTGGATCAGAGTTCTCCACATTAAGACAATCTTTAGATTGTCATCAAAACAATCTCACTTACTACCAGACCATATGGATGCAAGGTGTATATGAAAGAATGTTCCTTATAATGGGGTCAAGGGGTACTCACAACTGATGCTTTGGAAGGCAGAATATGAGTTATTCTGTGATATCATAAGGAAAGATGTCCAGAGCACCAAAACCCTGGACCCACAACAAGGAGGGCACAAACCCCAGCATGACTATCCCTGGCGCCAGTCTGCAGACAAGTGAGATAAGCATCAGAGGAAGAAATCAGCTTTAACTCCTGCCAGAACATCTCCTGGGAAGAGATTTAGGAACAGCCAACCATGTGGACTCATCCACACTGCCAGCACAGTCAGGTTGCCAGCATGGGCAACCTGTTTCTGAGGTCACCTTCAGTAGGTAAAGCCCTTTTCCCCAAGGAAGTGCAAACCCTGCACTGAAGGGGGAGCTGCCAAATCCCTAAATCACTATCTGCCTTCTACATACAGCAGAGCTACAAACACCTGAGGTTTGTGGTTTCTCATTAATTGATGCTTTGCTCTCAAAAGCAAAGAGGAAAGAGTCCAAAATTCATTTACCAAATGCATCCTGAGACATGGCAACTAACACAACTAAAGAGAAATCAGAGGAAAACCAAGCAGAATGAGAACATATTTTCTATACATCTGTAGCAGACAGAGAACTGAAGCCCTCAGTAGAGGATGGCTGCCCAGGCTGCAGTGGCACTGAAATTTAGGTTGCTAAGTTAAACTCCTGTCTGACAGGATGCCATGACACCAGGCCAAGCTTATCCTTCTGAGTTTCAGCAGCAGGCAGTGAAGAAAGAAGTCTGAATACTTCAGGTTGATTATGCTGACCTGAGAGTCAGAAACACATTTCTGTTTGTTATCTGAGCACCTCTGACCTGCAAATGGAACAACCATATCCCAACTATTGGGAAAGTACAACCAGTTCTTCCCTCAATCTGCTGGACAGCCGTAATTTTTCACATCACGCATTTTATGTGTAAGCCCTTTCCCTGCACTCCATTTGCCATTTCTGCAGCACCTGCTTGACAAGGTATTTCCTTAACAGGCTCAATAAAAGTGAATTAAGCCTAGCTCTGTTTAGGTACAGAGACTACTTGGAGAACCATCTGCAGTGCAAGATGTGGTGCCCACTAAACAGGGTCACCCGGCTCTGCTTTCCATCCTCTGCAGGTTCCTTTGGCAGTTAAACATCGCTCTATTTCCCTGATTTATTTGGATACTCCCTACAAAATGTTGCAAAGGAAACATCATTTGGATTCCCCCTGTGGGAACTATGAGCTTCTACATCTATTCGTCCACTGATGGAGAGAAGCAATTCAATTTGGATGCTGTAAATCCCTTAAAAAAATCCCCAAAGAGGAGAAAGCAGCTCTAACTTACCAGCGTGGAGGTTTCTCTGCATACAGCACTGAGCTGGGGTGGATATGAAGCTCGTGGTCATCACGGATAGTCCTTGAAAGCAAGATACTATTTCAGACTGTGCCTCTCTTTATTCCTTAACATTTGGTTCCTTTCTGCCCCAGTATGAATGTTTAATAAAAGCAAGAAGGAAAGGGCTGGAGTAAATTAACAGCATTTGCATTTAATGAACAGATGAAACCAGGCCTAAATCCTGGCCGAAGGAACAATCGATAATTTAATGTTCTAAGAGTTTTCTCTTCATTAAATGAAAAATTAGCATTCCAGGCTTTTACTCAGTGCTCTGGGAGTGCTACAACACTGCTGCACTACAACTGTACTTGCTTAACTTAAAACAGTCTAATGACTACTAGTGGCAGCTTCCCATTACTAATAATTTTAGTTATATTTGTCAGAGAGAAGAGAAACATTGAAGCAGTTTGCAAATACAGAACTTCAAATATTTAGTGTATCAACTGCCACATAATCCTAATTGCAAATTAGGAGAAGCATCTGCTTGTTGACTAAACTTAGTTTTATTCATAAGAGGAGCTTTCCAACCAAGCAACAGTTGTACTGAAACTGCATATAGTCACCTGTAAGCTCCTGTGGAGTGGAATTTAGCTGCGTTAGCAAAGAATCCAGAAACTATGCACCTCAAAACAGGATCTGGATCACCTGGAAAGAAGAATTTTTTCTGTAAGATGAGTCAGTGGAATGGCAAAAGTCCCTAAAACACCACTTAATGATCTCAAACAACTTTTCAGAGCGCATCAGGCTTTGATAGCAAAGGCAGGAGAGCAGACAAACCCTGCAATTCCTTTTGGCTTCAATTTCACAGCAAATCAAAAATTGCTACCTAAAAAACGAATGTTGCCACCTGTGTCTCCGTGAAGAGTTTCACAGCCCCTAAAGCAGCCCAGTGTGACACCTGAGCACTGAAGGCTGACTTTTCAGAGAAGGTAGAGACAAGTGCTGAGAAGCAGTCCTGGTACCCGTGCGCACACAGCACAGCTGGAAATCACATCCCAAAGACTGAACAGCACTTTGAACAAAAATGGCCTTTTTGAAAAGACAAAGAGGGAACAGGGTGACCCATTTATGAGTCTTTTGGAAAATCTGTCAATTAAATATATAATCAGTGGTTATAATCTCTTGCTGGAAATCTTAACTAATGAAGATCGGACTAAAATTTAATTGTACAAATAGGCTAAAGTGCTCTTCAGCAGCCATTTTTAGGCAAAAAAACTGGTCTAAATTAACGCTCTTTTGAGGCCAGGATAAAAATACTCCAAAGGTTACAAGAAAAGCAGGGAGCAGACTGACAGTTTAGAAACTACATTCAATTTGTATTGGACAAGAGCTTAAATAGAATTTCACCTTCACTGGACTTCTTTGGCACTTTAAAGCGGACGAGAAGTTTTTTCAGCTGCTCTCTTACAACACAAGCTCTAACAAGCCCTTTGTAGTTCAGAAAGTGTTCCTGACACCACTGGGAGCTCTTGCTGTGCTGTACAGTGAAAAGAGAAAAAAATTGCAATGAGATATCATCAGCAAAGCAAACCTAATCTCTTTTGGATAGCCTTGTTCTGTTTTAATTCTGTCTCCTGCAACACATTTATTGTGGTTTTCCCAGAAAATTACCTATTTACAGAGCAACTAACAAGGGTATGTAGCACTAATAACTACAAAATGTGTCTCAAACAACTTCTAAATAGTAGCAGATCAAATGCTATGGGGTATTTTCAAACAGATGTGCTTCATTTCTTCAAATGTGGTGAAAGAGAAGAGCATCAGTCATTCCATTTAATTCCCTCAGATCATACACTCCTCTGTTTTCAACCTCAAAATGTAAACAACCTTTTCAGTGCTGTTTTCATTGGTCTTCTCTCTGCAAAGAGCTGTTTCTCCAGAAACCAATACTCCCTCCAAGAGCTTTTGCATCTGACTGTTTCTAAGAGAATTACACAGATACAAAATGTGAAGGGCAACATTTCGGTTGGTGCCTGCCTGGCTGCTTTGTGGCTGGGGAAAAGAGTCATGTTTTAACTCTTGGGTGGTTACACTGCTTCAACTCAGCACTGCTGCAAGTATTTTATTACAGAAGTGCTTTATACCAGCAAAATATACTTCTCCCAAATAGGTGTAGCACTTCAAAATTATTAATAAACCTCAGCTTAGAGAGCAGTACTAAGGTTGGTGTTAAACCTTAGGGTAAATACATAAGGTCAATGAAAAACAGGGTATGATGATCAGTGAGTTAATTTCACACCAGAAAAAAGACTGCTAGATTTAAATGCAGATTATAATCAGTAAAACATAAGAAAATATTAATTTCATTAGAGTTTTGGACATTTGTTTTCCCCAAGCCCCAAGACAAAATCCCTGTCTCCTTGAAAACACAGCTGTCTACCCACGAGATTTCCATGCTGAACCCAAACAAAATCCTCTTTACTCCTTGTTCAGAGGAATTATGGAAGGTCTGTGGCAAACAGTGACCAGAGAATCTTTTAATGTAGAATTATCACGTGATAGGCTTGGTAAGTTCTCAGCTTTGAGGACTCTGTATCCAGAACTCCCAAATTCAGAAGTGAGAACCTCAAGTTCCTCCCATTCCTGCAAATCCACATCCACTTGAACTGACTTACTTTGACAAAGGCTTCATAAACATTCAGCATGGTGAGATGATCACCCTCCTCCACAGCAAACTTTCTGTGTTGCCTGGCCTGCAGAACAAGAAATATCATTTTATAGGCAGACTGATTTTTGCTGGAATCATACCTGACATGCCCAGTTCCCTTCAGCTCTGTATTTCCTGGGGATTGTTAAAATTCTTATCATCTAGGGCAGCTCCTCTGGGCAATAGCAACACTTTA
Source organism: Platysteira castanea (assembly GCA_013397175.1). Lineage (NCBI taxonomy): Eukaryota > Metazoa > Chordata > Aves > Passeriformes > Platysteira > Platysteira castanea. The sequence continues at coordinate 680,308 of VYXC01006934.1, forward strand.
CTAGCCCCTCTACACTCAGGAACGCTTCTAAAACTGAAATTAGAAAAACGAACAGATAAAGAATCTCCATGCATTAAAATCAGGCTTCTGCTACCTATTAAGAATTTGCTACATCTTTCCTGTTTTGTTCATCTCAAAAAGGAAGTGGTGTGTGGGAAGGTTTTGGGGGATTTTTTGCAAACCCTTACACCAACCAATACTGTTTTATAGCCTTTCATGTTTCTGGCCCTAAGAAGGAGGTTTTTAGCACTACTAAAAGACTCCAAGGTTCCCCTGTTATTTGGTTTCTTCTTTTATGTACAACAAACAGATACAATTCCAGACCTTGTTTTATTTTCACTCAAAGCTGCAGTCTGTAATAGGCACCAGTAAAATACTTGCCAGAAGTCCAGAAATGTGGAAGCAACAAACAGAAACTGAAACGCAACTGAACTTACAGCCTGATTTTTTTGATTTGGAGGGATCACAAAGATGTTTTGAATCTGCATCATGGCAGCGATTGTCAAGATCTCCTGGGAGCAGCCAAAATTTCCTGAGGAGTAAATGGAGAAATTCAGTAAAGGAAATCTCCCGTTCAACTTACCCCCATATAGAATAAAATGAAAAAGAAGCAGAATATGTTTTTATAGTATTGAAAACAAAAATACATAAGCTCCTGGATTTTTTTAGTGTAAGAGTGAATGTTTTCAATGGAAAACTTAAGAGACAAGTGTTAGACTTACTAGACTGTTAAATGTGAGATGTCCCTGAGCTTAACCAATTCTCTTCACTCCAGACCACACCAAGAGGAAGTATAGTTTGTCTTGAGTTTAGCAAATGTCTAGTAATACATTACATTTACATGACTATGAAGAAACTGTGAATTTTTTTCTCTTACCTGATTCCAGAAGCATCTTTGCAAACATAGGATTCAAAGGAAACTCTGCTATTCTCATCCCAAGAGGCTCTGTTAATCGGCAGTGCATGTCCAGACCTGCAGCACGTTAATAAATGGAGCTGGGACACAGGCACAATAGCACAGCAAGGCTTCTCAGGCTTAAAGTATACTAAAGAGCAGAATTACAAGTTAAAATATAACGAATGCACTTTAGAGTTGCTGAATGTATATTACACTAAGCTTAAAGGCAATCCATGATACCCATTTACTCTCCCATGAGTCATGAGACTTTTTTTTTCCCAAAAATACTTGAACACACAAGTTTTTTAATTTTGAGCAAGTCTCACTGTTACTGTCAATAATTTAGAAAACCTGCACAGTCCAAGTCAATGCCATGGCCAGAGAGGATATTAGCTGTTAGACCTCTGATCCTTTTTTAAAATATTTAGCAACACCTTTGCTCATGGGGATGTAAAGCAGATGAGAATGAAAATGGGGATAAACATGGAACAGGCATTACTGCAGCAACAGGAAGCACTGCTGTGGGTAGGGTGTCATTTTTCTGAGCACATCTACTCGGGTCATGGAGAAAAATAATTTATTATTATCTAAACAAGAGATGTACAGCTAAAAAAGGGTTTCTACAGTTTAGTCTGCCTCATGTATCAACAACTCAACTGTCAGTCACGTTCCAGCTGTGTCTTTTCCCTGGAGATGGCATGGGAGGGAGGCCTGACAGCTCCATCTGTGGTGCCCACTTCTCACTGAGCAACCCTGCACATTTACCATTTCAGAGGTTTGGCTCCCTCCAGTCAAATCCCTGCAGCAAGGGTGATCCATGCAAAGCACCAGGTCACAGTCCAACCCAGCTTTATGCTGACATTTCAGGGAAAGATTTAAATGGAAAAGCCTTTCCTTTGCAGGAGGATATAGGATTAAAAACTACAATACACAGGGAACAATAATAAGAGAAAAAGCTTACTAAGAAAGGCAGCAAAGAGTAAAAATTGAAAGAGGAAAGTTCAGGAGGTCAAGTTGTATGAAGTGTGACAAGGAGGCAAAGCACAAGAGAAAGGCTACACAAGCAGGGATGAGGGAGAGCCCAAGAATAGCACTTTGGGACACTGTAGGTTGCATAACCAACCACAGCAAAGTGACCTGAGGAAACACAGCCGTGGCTCACACGTTATATAAACACCTTATTTGTCAGACTGTGGGAACAAAGCCACAGCTGCACTGCAGCTCTGCTTCACAGAGAAAAGCAAAACCACAAATCAGGTCAAGGAATGAGATCCCCTGTAACTCATGTCAGCATATCTGAACCCACAGATCCCTCAAGCCAGTATTTACTTTATTATTTGATATGCTATCAACTCTTGACAGTGTAGTAATTCACTCACCACACCCCTACACTGCTCAGCAAAACCTACCAGGCTTTTCACATAATGTCACAGTGTTTTCCTCAGAAACAGGTACCAAAGGCAGCTTTTGTGCAATGATGAACTAATATATTTAAACACAAAGTCACAGCAACTGCAAAAATGAAGGTATGATAGCTTTCATTTGACTACTGCCATGTGAGAAGTTTAAGTTCTACCACAATTAAAAGCTTAGTTAGGCTGTCTTTCATCTACAGAAAGACAACTGCATTCCTAAGTAGGAAAAGGGAGAAATTTCCATATACTTATGTACCACTTTCTACAGGTGCATCAAGCCAAAATCCTTTGGCTTCTGCTGCATCCTAAAAATGCCAATACAATTCCACATGATCTACATATGGGTTGTGCACAGATGTATTTGTAGTAGTAAGCCTGAATATAGCCTGCAGTGGGTACTAGCTTGGAATAGGTGAAAGTTTCCTTCCAATAATCCTGGAAGCAACCACTGAATCCACACATATACAGGAAATTAAAGATCTTAGAAAAAGATATTATAAAGATTTTAATTGAATGTGCTCAGGAGAGATTATTCAAGTACCATGGCACTAAAATGTTTCAAGTAACAACCACCAGCACGTGACAGGCTGAGGGACTAAAACACTCCTTTTTAAACTTAGGTAGAGTGGTTGTTTCTGATAGGTGACAACTCACAAACAAATCTTCAACAAAACCTGAAATAAAGCTACATAAAGCCACTTTTTGCCTGCTTATTTACCTCTTAAATTATGCTTAAAACCAACTCCAACTGATAACTCAAGACTCTCAAAGGGGCATCAAAGGAGAAGGCTGAGGAGAGAGACTCCTGATGTAATCAGTTTGCACCACTGTAAAAATAATCCCTCTAAAAACAGCGATGTGTTTATTCAACACAGCTATCTCAGCCTTAGGAGCATCTGCCCTGCACGAGCTGGCACCACACTGGCACAACAGGGGCCTGACCCCAAACTGCCCATTTGCATGAGGCTCCAATGCCAGTGATGAAATTCATGTTCCTACTTGCATAAGAGAAATTTAATCCTCACTGCACCTGCAAAAGCTTGGGTAGCTTCACCTCTGTACCTTATATAAAACCTTCATAATAAACCACCTAAAACCTTAAACTTCAGCAAAAACTGAAGAGTGAATCCATGTATCACACACATGCACACACATTTCTTTCCATCTGAAACACCAAGATCAGCACTTCTCTGCTCTGCTCCAAAGCTGTGCAGCCAAGAGAATAAGAGCTCTTTGAAGCTACATGAGCAGAACACTTCTGCCAAAACATCACCCAGCTAATCAGTGAGTTTATTGAACTTTCCTCTCCATTTCCCTAAGGTGGTTTTGGCTGTGAATTCATCCTTGCAACATGTTCCTGAGCCACTGTGAAGGTCCTTGTTCCAAGCTTGCAGAGGTTGCCAAGAACCAAGTGCCTTAAGTGAAACCCTCCGTTGCAAGATGGACCCGAACCAACACAGGGCAAACTCCTGGCCAAGCAGAGTTACAGCTCCACGGGAATAAAAAGAGAACAGACTGCCACAAGTTACAACACAGCATTTGTGAGTGGTGTAAAGACAGCCACAAACCTCTAGAAGCTTCCAAAACTTACACAATCTCCTTTATGCTGCCTCATGTTTACGTTATGGAGCAAACATTGTCAACTTTGAATTAGCTACAAACAAGGAGCTAAAGTCAAACAGAGCTTCATTTTGATTACTTGGCCTCATGTCAAGTTTCTGTTTTGTTTAGTTTGTAGCATTCAAAAAGATTAAATAGCTGTCAAAAAACTCAACAATATAACAGTTCTTCCTATAAACAAAATTAGGCAGCAGGCATCCCACTCACCACACAAAAAGGAATTGAAAACTGTATAAAAACATATTACTACAGTGTGATCTGAGTGTTAAAAGTATCCAACAGCAGCATAATGAATAAAACCAGAATGAACACACTTAGAATCAAAGACTGTCTCAAGTTGGAAGGGACCCACCCACAGGGCTCAAGTCCAACTCCCTGCTCCTCACAGAACCACCTAAAACTAAACCATATGCCAAGAGTCTTGTTCAGGCTGCACTGAATTTGAGAACAAGCTGTGATTAGTAACTCAGAGAAAAGAATTTTAAAAAGATACTCTTTTAAGTAGCTAAATAGTAGGAAAGTACTTTGAATGATTCTCTCAAGATCTGTTAGACTAATGTTTCTTCTCAAGTTACAAGTTTGTGTGTATCTGTTGACTTGTCCGCAACTGGCAAGTTCAATCCTAAAACTGGAGCAGAGTCTTTGCAAGCTGCATGCATTTAAAGGCATGAAAAAACAGCACACTGTGCTCTGAAACACACACACTGCCTTGAGAAACAGAGCCCCAGTTCATCCAGGAAAAAGTGTGCTGGTTTTAGGGATGGTCAGGGGGTTTTCATTAGTGGCTGTATCATGCAAGCACAGCTAAGAGAATCAGAACAGTTTGACTTGCTGTGGGTTTGAACCTTGCCTCAGCTGCAGGACCAACAGCACAAACACCACCAGCACTACACTACAGCAGGTGCAGCCCTCCAGCTACAGCCCATCCTGCATCCAGAGCAGAGAACAGACTGGAATTCATTTAAAAAATTATAATTAGATGAGCTCTTAATAAGTTTTGTCAGTCAAATCTTCAAAATCATAGCAACGAGGCAGTTTGAAAACTACCACAACTCTCTGTGGGGTTGCATGCACAGCCTCCAGGGACTGAGCTCTCCCAAATTCAGGCATCACATTTGACTCACAGTGCTTAGGCAGAGTTCCAGCACACACAGAGCAAGATCAGATAATGACTGCAATGTGTTAACAGGAACATTTACAATAGACACACTATGCTTTTTAAAGTCCCTCTTGGGAACAAAGTAGCAATTCTATCAGCCTTGATAAATTTCAGGTTGTTACAAATAGTCTGATCCTGAAAAAGATATCAAACCTTGGGTTTCAACATTTTTTGTTTATACCTGCAAGTGCTACATGTTTCCACTGCTGGCCCAGTAACATAAAATAAAAGACCACCACACCAAGTCTTAGGTATGTAACAACTTATCTAACTGGATGCAGGTAAATTTGGTGTCTTAACTCCTGTACTGGTCTAATTAGTGTCCAAACTCCCATCTTTATCTTCATACCACTCTGTAAGGACTGAGGGAACACAAAGAGGATCTGCCAGGGAGCAAACACCCTCATCAGCTCAGAGCCCTGTTCCTAGCAAGGACAAATAGCTGGTTTCCTGCCATGAAATTGCAAGGAAATACATAGAAAATAGCTATAAAATACTCATTTACTCAATCTAAATAGTTAAATTCTAGTTTACACTCTGCTGATGCAATTTGCTTGCTTACCTGTCTGAAATAACCAAAAGAAAAGAAAGTAAATCCAGAAGAGACTGAGGTAGACTCTAAAAACCCACCAACACAAAGCTTCCACCAGTCACAGCTGTTTCTCTTTCTTTCTCAAGCACAGTTCTCAAATGCAAGTTTGATTAATGTGCATCCAATCACCAAATACAAATTACAATTTTTTTATCACAACTCCTGAAATACAGCTAAAAATAAAGTAAAGCATTAAAATCTCACCTCCTAAAGCATACAGCAGCTCTAAAGCTTGCACCATTGACTGTGCAGGGGGTGGCTGTGAAGACAAAATGGGCATTGATTGAAGTTATCAGCATAGAACAGGAGTTCAGCATAGAACATGAGTTCATAGATCTTCCTCTTTTGCAAAATCATTAACTACCTACTCTCTACTGTAAAATGAAGGAAAAGCTCTCACACTCTTCCTTCTTCATAAATTCAGCACAAAGGGACTGCAGTTACAATTGTACAGAACCTCAGTTTGTCTTTTTAAGACTTTCTTGACTTCTCAACAATTTTCACACCAAGCTCTGGAATATAAATGGTTGTTTCTAAGTTGTCACACACATCATTTGCACTATTGGCTCCCAGGAACACGCTTGGCTGCCTGACAGGAGACAAAGCTTTCCGAATCAGCAGGGCAATGGTGAGTGGCTCTGTGGGCTATCACCAAGTCATCTCCTGATCTCTCCTCATCCCAAGGGAAGGTGACGGTGTTTAGAGCCTGGGACTCACCGACAGGAAGGGGAACCTGAGCACGTTGTCGATCCCCAAAGCCTTGAGCTGCAGGATGACAGGGGCCAGGTTACTGCGCTGCATCTCCGGGACCGTGGACTTGGGCAGCTTCTCAAAGTCCTCCTCTGGGGCGGGAGAAAAAAACAACCAGGGACTGAGCTTCAAGTCCCATTCTATGCACTCACCACGACAGAATCAGACATTTCAAGTTTAAATTATCACATGTAGATACTTAGCAGGTATTAAAAGATGATCTCTAACCCAAAGATGATCTTTCGCCAATTACTGTGCTGTACGTTACTTTCATTTAAATAGAAATTCAATGGTTTTGGCTGCAGTGCTGATTCTGTAGTTGACCCAGCCACATTTCAATTTAAAATGTTATAAATTCTTCACAGAAATCTGGAAATGGGGTTTTTTTTCTCTTCTGTTTAATGTTTTTGTCAGAAAATAAAAGGCAGGGTGCAATACAACAAAAGAAGTTTGGGGGTTTTTAAAAGGCATGGAAAAGTTCCAGACCAGCATGCTTTCAGTACAAGAACACTATTTTCTTAACTACTCAAACAGAGGTCTAAAACACATATTTTAAATAAAGATTTAGGATGGAAAAACTATTTATTTAACAATGCCTTTTTAAATTCACGTTCACTATAAAGTCCAAGTCTGGAAAAATATTCCATATAGGGATAAAACCTCTGTAACCTTCCACTAACCAGCTGTTCTGCAGTAAAGAAAAAGGCACATTCTACTTTATTTTCACCCAAACTATTTTTCTATAAAACCCTTTCTATCTCAAACCTTCCCTAGGACAAAGACCGTGCATGTTTCTCTGCTGTTGTTATCTCAATGCACCTTCTTCTTTTCCTTTCTATTTTTCCCTCCTTTAAAACTCTTCTTAAAGCACTCCCTGGGCCAGCTCTTGAGCACACAAAAATATCTTCAGTGCTGTCATGGTTTCTCCAGTAAAGCACTGACAAAGCTACGTAAGCTTGGGATATTGTGTAGCACGCATTGTCTCCTGATTCTTACTGGAGACATATAAATTCAGAGCATAAATCATGTCTTGGTTTAACGTGGCAACTGTTGGCAAGCACATTCACATTTTAAAGGAAAATGCTTCATCTCTCAACATCTCAGAGCTCCAGTAAAACCAGAGGGGACCTGAAGCCCATCGGCAATGGGAGTGTTCAGCTGCAAAGCCTTTTCTCATTAAGCAGCTGAGAACAGACACTTTGATTGCAGCTTTCTGGGCAGTGCAAGGTGGCCAACAGATTTATTTGTAACAGTAAATTTTGTGCACTGCCAGGGTCATTGATTCAAGGGAAGAATTTGGGGTTGGCAGCTATTCCTAGGAAAAAAAAAAAGACAAAGAAGTTTTCTCTGAGTTATCTAAAGGATTTCCAGAGCCCTTAAATGCAAGGTCTATGAAGACTTCAGTCAGAGAAGAGAGCACCACTGGTAAGTATTATATATTGAAACAACTACTCAGAAACCAGAATCATTAAAGAACAAATTTCTTAATAAACTCACCACTTAAGAACTGCATTAACAATTCAAGTTTGCAATTGCTGACTCTGCCCCATGCGTGCTTCTGATTCATAAAAAGATTCCATTTCTAACACTTAGTACATAAGAACGAGGTATTTCTAAACTAGCTGGAGAAATAACAAAGGGAATTTTTGTTCTCTCGATGACTGAACAAACACAGTTTTCCCTTAATCTCACACTACACAGTGCACAGAACTGGGGGTGACAGCAGAGGTCCCCCTGCACTCGCAGCCCCTGACCTGTGTAGAGCCTGTAGCACTTCCCGGAGCGGTTGCGGCCGGCACGTCCCGCCCGCTGGTTGGCCGAGGCTTTGGACACGGGCACCACCACCAGGCACTCGATGGCCGTTCTGGGGTTGTAGGCCCGCAGCTTCACAAAGCCACAGTCGATCACAAAGGCAATGCCCTGCACTGTGATGGAGGTCTCAGCAATGTTGGTGGCGACGATCACCTGCAGGCACGGGCACAGAGAGGATCCTGTGAGCTCCCCGGTCTCAGTGACCCCGTCAGGCCCTCGCACCAGGGCACCAGCACCCAAATACCAGCCAGGTGAGAGAGCTCAGCCATGACAGGCTCAGGACACGCCCTGGAGCACAAAAGGGTACAGTACCAGCAGCAGAAGGAGCTGTCAGCTTGAAATAAGCTGAGTTTGCACAGCAGTTCTCACTGCTTCACAATCACTTTCTTATTCAAATTTATTCTCTTTTCATAAAAGAAGAGCTTGGCAGTGTTTGCAGAGAAAAAGATTAAATGACTGTAAACCAAGTGTTCTTATGTAGCAAACAAAGGGTATTTTCTTTCTGCTTCTCAGTTACACTGAACTATTCTTCGTACACTGGAATGAGGTGGGGGATTGGAGGGGAACAGAGTTATTAGGAGTTCCACATTCAGCATTCCTGCAGAGATTCACTTATATATGTATGTCCTAAAATATTAAAAAATAATTCTTCCCAGACAACAGCAGGAAATCTAATCCTTATTTCACCTGAAATTAAAAAGCAAATTTTGAAATTTAATTGACTAATGTCATATCCTGGAGAGAAAAAGAAGTATTTATATGAAATGTTCTGCAATGCCGGATGAACAATTTCACTTGTCAAACTCCAGCAGTTACAAGAACTATAACAAGTCACCTTGGTGTAGTTTTGTCATCTTATTTCAGTCCTAATACAGGCTCTGCATAAGCAGGAAGCACTAATCATATGCAATTATATATTTCTGTGACATTAAATGTCCAAACAAGACTTGCACAAGTCAAAACAAAGCTTTTTTTTCCACTAAAATCAAGTAAGTCTGAACTTGTTTCTGAGATGAAAATACAGCACTTACCCACTCTGTCACTAATTTTTCCACTACCAATGGAAAACAGCCATGGACATTTAGATCACAAAAAGAAAGAAAAAGGTAAAAGCAGAGGAGTTCAGAGTGTACGAAGCTGCAGCTGGATGAAGACAAATGCAAGGCATACAGAGACACTTAAAAATTGTAGAGTTGATGAGATAAACAGAAGAGTTGGAACTGAACATGTCCAGGATTGATCAAAGATGAAAAGGGAAGTCAGGGAACGTGTTCTTGGTTCCCAGTTTGGAAGGTGACAGGCGCTGCTGGGAGATGCAGAAAGCCTCACCCAAACCAGCATTTGCAATATTCACCTGATGTGAAGCTGAGAAATGCAACCTGAGTGTTGCAGATGCCCTTCTGGGTGGTGGGAATTGAGATACACACAAGAGCCTCACCTTCCTGACAGTGTGAGGAACTCTCTCAAACACTTTCAGCTGCTCAGGAGAAGGCAGCCCAGCATACATGGGGAGAACACGGAGGTGTTTTTTCATCCCGGTGCGAGCGAGGGCCCGAGCCTGTTCTATGAGCATGGAAACAACAGTTTCCACTTCCTCCTGCAGCCAGAGCAGCACAGGGCACAGAATGAGAGACATTTCACTTTAATAGCACATTCCTGTCACCTAGATGCAAAAACTGCACCAAAATAATACCATTGTAATTGTCCAAACTCCAGGACTTTGACTAGCTCACTCCATGTTGTAATATTCTTAAGATAAATTGCTATTAATAATAAATAAAGCTTTACATGCATATTTATGTTCACTGTTATTTGAGTCAATGTCACACCACAAATACATGAGCAAAATCACAGGGGAAGGACTGAACTAAGCTCAGGAGGAAGCAGATTAATTTTCCTGTCTATCTCAACTGGTGAGAGCAAAAGGGGAGGCCAAACTGTTTTGACAGTGTAGAATGCTGTGGGCCTGGATTAGGAATGGCACAGGAACAGCATTAACACCTCTTGCTCAACTTCATGTTTAACCTCAGCAGTGGCATCTCACTCTTAGAGACAGAAAACAAAATGTTCAAACATCGCCTCATGAAGTACCAAACTCATTATTCCAAAGTTAAATCAATAACAGGACTGAGGAATTGCTTTTGAAAATATGCAAGATGTTATTGAAGCTCTTCAAGGTAGGTCCTCACTGGAGAAATGATGAGTTACCTCCCATTTGCTCTTCCCAGCTGCAAAGTGAGCTGACAAGCATAAATAGAGCAGAAGAGACCAGTACAGTTTGATCTCATGGCAATTTGTTTTTCTGTCAAACAGATCTTCAGATGTTAAGCCTAACAAATGTAAATCCCATTTGCCTTAACTCTTAATGATGACTTGCTGTCAATTCAACAGCTTGGTATGTGTGACTTGCACCAACAAACCACACAATATTCCACTCACTAACAAGGCTGAGAAAATACAGCATTAAATGACAAAAACTATCATCCATCACTAGCTTTGATAAATTCAAGTAATATATTGCCTTCACATCTTTGGGGCTGGCCTAGTTTTGCTCCCATCAATACAGAAATGTTTGTCACCTTTACTGAGAATGAAGTAAGCACAACTAAGGACGGCCTCAGAAGACTGAGGCAGCTTTGCAAAGCTCACATTACAGGACTGTAAAACAACAAAAAAAAATTGCTTGTGTCTATACCTGGCCAGTTAAAAATGCCAGTATATCACCGTCATTCTCCATCTGGTGAATTTTCATTGTAGTTTCCACAGTTGATTTTATATAGTCAGGAACAGGGCTGTGGGGAGAGAAAACAGCAGAGACATGAGCAGAAAAATAGGTACAGACTCCTCCCCTGCAGAAGGGACAAACAGAGCAGCTTTTGGACACCAGAGCTCTAACCCAGACAAAATGATAGCACAGTTGCACATTCTCACTACTGCCAAGACCAGACAAGAACACACCTCTGTAGGTAAAAGATGTCCACTGGAAACGTCCTCCCCTCCACAGTGAGGATCACACTGGTGTCTTTGCTGGGGTCACCGGTGTCGTTTTGGTTAAAGAAATCCCTGAATTTCTACATTTAAATAAAAACAAACAATTTCAATTTGACATTTCAAGGAACGGAGAGAAAAACCTAAAAACACAAAGAAGTTAAATTACTACTACTTGGATGTTTGCTTCATAAATTTGACAGTGTCAATTACAAAATGTGAAAGTTTGATTTTGTTGCCTTCTATTCTGTCTGGGGTTCAGGCTTAGAATAAATAGTCTTGCATGTTTATTACTTTGAGAAATAAAAATTGAAAAGGGAAATAAAATTAATTATAACAGCTGGTACAACTGGGAAAAGAAGATAAACTTGTAACTGGATCTATCACATTAGCAAAGTCAAAGCTAAAAAGAACTTAGAAATGATTGGTGCAAAAAGGTTTGTATAGGGCCTGCATATTCTCATCCACTGAGCGAGTAAATTTTACAGCCCTTATTGAACAGAAAGATCTCACTTGGTAAAAGCAGAGTTAGGAATGATTTATGTAAGTTTTTGATTTATGCTTTGTGAGACACCTTAATAAATTTAGATTTATCATCATGAAGTAATTTCAATAAATAACAGCAAGAGAAAGAGCATAAGAACCTATATGATTCATCTCAACTTTTACGAGCATGGTAGGGATAACCATCAACTCTCTGTATTAAAAAAATGTTTATACAGTCATACCAATAATTTTGTTCCTACTAACATTTTATATTAACTGTCAACTATTTGAAATGTGATTCCTGGTAGTTAAGATTTTGCATTGTAATGTACAGAATATACAGCAGTGCAAATACTACCAAAGCACAGCACACTACCAACATTCATGGCATATGGTATTCGTCACTAAAGGAAATCTCAATGTGCCCACATCTTCAGTGCCACGTGAAAGCTTTCACCACCACATCTTATTAAGGACAGAGGAGGTAGGAAAAGTATGGAGAAAAGGAATGAAAATTATATAGGAGATGGAGAAGCTGCCATATGAGGAGAGGCTGAAAAGGCTGAACTTCGGGAGCACAAGGCCGAGAAGACACAGCTGAGGTTTACAGAATCAAAGGTGACAAAGTAAATGAAAAATGGTTTTGGGGGGTGGTTTTTTCAAAACACAAACCCCACAGTACAGGAACTAGGAGATCCTTGATGAAGCTAACAGGTTTGAAAGAACTAGACCAAGTACTTCATTACATAGCAGGTGGCAAACATCTGAAATTACTCTCACAGGATGTCCTGGAGACTCGCAGCTTCATTGAGCAGATTGAAAGACAAATTAGCAAACAGCAGGCCCATAAACACATAGGAGAGGGAAACAGCAGGAATGTGCTGACTAATATCTCTATTACAACTAGTGCAGATGCTGAGGCAGCTCAAAGAGAACAGACCCACAGCAGGTGCACAGGCTCACGTGCTCTCCCTAAACAGCATCTCCTGTTGCTGCTGCTACACACAGAACACAGGGCTGGGTGAAACACTGCTCGGCTCTAAGAGAGATCTTCTTCTGCTCATGCTCAAAATTAAATTAATGATGTTTTTACTAAGTTTACATAAGTGTCCACAGACCACGAGTCAATCAGGGATCTCGTAAGATCTCACTGAAATTAAATCTATTCATTTATCACTTATTTTTACTTGTGTATAGTTGCGTCAAATTATTTCTATCAGCAAAACTGAGCTAAACCAATGCCTCTTAATAAATTAAGCCAAGAGAACATATATTAGTAAAGAATACAAATAAGGAGAAAAAAGGCATCAATACATAAAAAGCAGATTCATATTTAAATTCACATCCAAAACAGTTTGCTAATACAACATGAAAACTAAACAGAGCAACTGAAGAACAGCAGATTTTTTTTCCTGCAACCACTCAAGCAGCAGCAAAGCTTCCCAAGCAGCACAGAGGATAAGCTGTACATAAATAGCAGTGGAGCTGCCATCCAACGTCACTTCATTTCAACCCAAAGCTCTGAGCTGTACCTCTGCATCCAAGGTGGCTGAAGCCACAATCAGGCGAAGATCTCCACGCTTCTTCTGAACCTGGGAGAGAGACCAACAACATCCAGAGTAAAAACTGTTTTCTGAAATACAAACTAGAACCAAGAGTTAGAGAATCCAGATTACCAGAAACTTCTCTATAAAACTACTTTAAACTACAAGACCGATGATGAATGAATCAGCCATATCACCCCGTAAGTTTAAAAGCCTGATGACGGTTTGGAGTTTTATATATTTATTTTAAGGGCATTCAGTCTGTTATTTTAATTTACTCTTAATTTCTGGTGGGAGTCAGATCTTTAGTAGGTTGAAAGTCAGCAACAAGCCCCTATCAGATCACTTCACATGATCAGCAGCATCAGAATCAACACTGTATTTTTGGTACTATCAGCTAAGGAGAGATTTCAGCATGGAGGAAGAAATAGAGGATCCTGAATGTCAGCTGACCAAAGAAAATAGCTGGGTATGTACAATAGGCTGCAGGATAAATGAGGAAGCAGCAATCACACTCCCTCAATTACCAGCCATCAGGATCAGAGCTTTAATGAAAAGGATGGAAATTAAAACAGTTACAGAGAACTGTATTAAAATTACCAAATTAAAATTACAGAGAACAGTGAATTAAAAAGTAATTACCTTTTTTAGTAAGCCAATGGCAATGTCTGTATAAAGAGTCCTTTCATGAGCTTCATCCAGCATGAGGACACTGTGAAGAAAGCAGAAAGACAAGGCTTCAGAAATTACTTGGCTGACACCAGAATCAGTGTCTCCCTGTCTTCCAGAAACACCATTATTTGAAATCTGCTGTTGGACTATTAACATTCACAGCCACTAACAAAATTGTGGAAGTTAAAAAAACTTGCAGCAATGAAGCACGGAGAAAAATGTACCGGACAAGATGTGGGACATACACACTGTTCTCTTTTCAGGTTAGTTTTTGGAAAGGGGTAGAAGAAAACAAGTCTATGTTCATTGTACTGCATAGGTTTTCTGCATATCAGAAAAGCCTGTTTGTTGTTGATTTTTTTTCTAATTAGTATCAGGAAGAAAAAGTGTATTTAAAATTAGGAATGAAACAATTCAGACTCCATAGGGCCCATTTAGCTTTTGTCTCAAAACAACAGCAGCAAATCCTGTTGGTTTTGGTGTTGCAACAATCAATTGATTTTCTAACAGCCCTTACAACATGAAGTCAAACTTCTACAATAATTTTCACTCTTTTGGTATTTAATTTATAATAACTAGTAATAATTTATAAAAACTACTACCATAATAGCTTTTAAAATGCAGTTTTTTACCGAATTGCACTTCAGCAAGCATTCATTCCATGTTTTCTTACCTGTATCTTGTTAACAGCGGATCAGCCATCATTTCCCTCACCAGCATACCATCAGTTAGAAACTAAAAGTGAATGCAAAAAAAAAAAAAGTAAAAGAAACCTTATCATATAGTCTCAATTAACTGTGATTTTTAAAGACGATTTTCTAGGCTTTTGCTTTAATGTTTCCTCGCCTTTAATTTTCTAATGGTGTCTCAAATTAGACTGTGACTGCAACTGTGGTCTTGAACTAAGAAAGAATTGATGGTAAAACCCTCCAAATTTCCAACTCTAAGTGAATAATCACCATGCTTTAAAAAAAAATTAAATTCAGCTTCATTTAATGAACAAACATCTCCATTTCTTTCACTGTAAAAGGAACACCAGCCTCTGACAAAAAAAAAAAATCACAAAGCAAATTGTCTTATTCATCATCACTGCTATTCCTGCACAACTAAAGCAAATCCTCTTCTGGAGGAACACAAGTAACACTAACATTGCTCACAGCACTGAAGAACAGCTGCAAAGCTGCTATTTAATCCACCAAATTATCTCTTAGCCTACTCATTTGGCCTTTATCTATGCCTTTAATCAAAATCTATTTTCAGGGTAGGGAGGATGCTTGTAATCTGTGACTCACTGCAGCCTTTCCCTATGACTTTCAGTGACACACAGGTCACACCAGAGCTGTACCAACAGCTGGCCATACTTTGGAACTGTCCTTTAGATTTAAAATGGTGCTTGTCAGACTATTAGAATAGAACAGGCACTCATTTTATTAAGGTTTGGATTGCCACAGCCATTTCAAGCACAATTCTGGAGTACCCACCCACCTGGGAAACTGAAATCCTACCTATTCTCTTGACTCTACATCACAAGGTTCTCAATAATTTTGCAAAAGTACTTGAAGAGTTTCAACTAATCCCTTAAGAGTAACCACACACCATTCGTATTTCACCTTAATTCTTGTAGCCTGTGGGTCTGTGCAGTCATCAAACCGAATACAATATCCAACCTCATGTCCCAGCACTGCACCTCTTTCATCAGCAACTCGGCCTGCAACCTAAGAAAAGAGATCCTCAGAAGCAAGAAACAGCTCAGCACACTTCAGCCTTGTATCACTACGAAGTATAAAGACACCTAAAGACATGATAAAACTCCATGATACATAAATTAGACCCACTAGAATTCCAACAAGAAGCTATTGGCAGTCATTTGAGTGACATTGTAAGCCACACCTACAGGCAGTGAATTCATGACTTCAGTTGGAGTCTTATCACCCCATCACCTTCAGCCCAAGAATTCAGGGTAATTGTCACTCTGGGCAATGCAAGCAGAAGTTCAGGAATTTCTGAACTATGCCTTATATCTCTGCAACTACCTATCTTTATTTTTAACAAGCCCCATGTTCTAGATGGCAGTGCAGATAAGTCACCTATTAAAATAAAATATCACTTTCAGTTCAAGACAAAGCAATAAATCATCAGTTATATTTCTCATCTCCTGTAACGGCCACGGTCCAGGCAGTCTGCAACAACAGCCTCAAAGAAAAACCCCGCTGTGTCTATGGACTAAGCCTGAATGGAATAATCTTTCTATTTTAGGCTTAAAAATGACGCATTAAGACATGAAAGGGAAAAGAGAAGTGAGTTTGCTGTGAGGAATCATTGCAGCACTCCCAACATCTCCTGTAGAACTTGTGCTCTGTCAGCTGGATGCTCTATGAAGGAGAAAAGGGAGGACACTGCAGGCAGACTGCCCAAAGCACAAAATGCAGAGCACTGCTAGAGCCAGTTCCCTTAACCAGGCTGGATCTGGTCAAAGAATACTGGAGTCTACTGTATTTACCAGAGGTAGATGCTGGTATGTTGTGGATACCATTTACTACACTATAGAGAACAGGCAAGCTGAGGGTCATAAAAAGGCACCTCAGTTCTCTGTACAAAAAGAATGCTGCAGCAGAAACTTCACCCAAGTCAGTGCCTGGCAGCAGCTGTGAAGCCAAGCAGCACTGGATGCTTTCTGTGCACGCTGTTACCAGAGAGGAGAAGTTGTTGCCCTCAGCATCTCCTTTTCCTCCTCACAACACATTCAGCTGACATTATGCTCTCCAAGATGTAATATGTATATGCAAAAATTTCTCACAATAAAATTGTTTCTTCTCCTGCCTGACATTTTTACAAGGGGAAACCAAAAAATCCACACCCCATAACAAAAAAAACAAGCACAGAAAAAAAGATTAAAAACCTAGTTATAAATTGCTAGAAAGAGGTACATAATCTCTTCCACTGGCTGCATAACTGTATGCAGGTTTACATCACTTTCACCTTGTGAAAGAAGTTGAGGGTCACACAAGCACAGTTCTAGTCCTGAGTCAATCACAGCTCAGCCCTAACTTCCGTACACAGTTCTGCTGACAGCACTCAATTTTACTTCAAAGCTTCTACATCTGCAGTTCTGGAATGCTGGAACGTTTGGCCAGACCCACTAATGAGGCTGAATTCAGTGTGTAACACCAGCAACTCTTATAGAAAGATAGCAGAAACATCTATTCATTCAGGAGCTCATGCAGATTCCTGCTATGCAGCAAAGCCTGCTGATAAACTGCAGGTTATAATGACAACAGACTGGGAAGATTTGGACACTCACTGAAACAGCAGCGACCCGACGGGGCTGTGTCACCCCAACAACTCTTCCTTCGGCTGTCCAGCCAGCTTCTGCCAGGTACTGCAAACAAGAAGGGGGATAAGAGAGGCACTGGTCATTCTGTGGTTCACCAAGGTGTTAGTTCCTCACAATTTGTGTTTTTACCTGGTTCTGTTCAATATTCCATGTAAAATCCCCTGCGAGAATACCTGATTTTACCAACCTAAACAGACACTTACTTGTGGAATCTGCGTTGATTTCCCACATCCTGTTTCCCCAATAATCACCAGAGTCTGGTAGTTCTCCACTAGGTAAAGTATGTGATTTCTTAGCTGGAAGAGAAGATGACATTTAAACATAAAAAGCAGACTGTACAAAAATAGGAAAACAATTAAATGACAATATTTACCTATCTGGCAGACACAGTAACTTCTTGTTACATAAAGTTCACTGCCAAAAGTTAAACAGTCTTTTAAAATCTATAAAGGACAGGTACAACATAGAGTAAATAACATACATCAACAAAGCCCTCAAAACTGTCACTTACAATTGTCAAACAGGACAATAAATTCCAATAAATAGAGAGCAAAGTCATAAAATTATTATGTTGCAAAGTGATTTTATACTGCTCCTTCAGAAAAAAAAAAAGAAGAGCAGACACCATACAACACATTAAATATATATCAAAAAGAACTTCTGTACCTTAAAAACAGGCAGCTTTTGCCTTTGCTGTTCAATGGAGAGGGAAGCATAAGGGTTATAGATGACAGTCACAGCGCTGCTCTCAGCAGGACTCTGCCTCTCCTCCGAGACGCTGACCCCAGGACCTTCTGAGCCTGCACGAAAGGAGTGACTTTTAACTGGAACAATACATTCCTGCCTGCTGTACCACAATACAGCTGAAATAAATATGTTTCATACAAACGGGAATCACGGGTGGCAGCATATTAAAAAAAAAAACCCAAACAAGTTTTCTGTGAAAGCAATCTAAATACTAACTAACAATAAACAAGGGATATGCCCCTCTCTTCAGCTCTGAACTTAGGAACTGAAATTTGATTTATTCCTGCTGCAAACTATCACCATACTACTGACACCTGAAAATGAGGAATCATGCAAGTGAACTAGAAACAAAAACTCATCTCAAGAGCAGAATGTGTCATCTGTCAACTGGGAAAGTCAGAGAGCAAAGAGGATTCCCCTGTTTTGCAGAACTTGCTTGCTTGCACTTCTCCCACTGTTAAAAAGTTAGCCCTTATTCAGAACTGCCAAGCAGTTTTACCATAAATCAGCTATTACTGCGCTTGTTTCCAAAGTCCTTCTCCACTGAGCTGCTCTCCCTGGTGTTCACCAGGGTTATTCCCATCCAAGGCCAGGATTTTGCTCCTGCCTCAGAACTCCCTGGAATTCCCCTGCACACTTTGCAGCCCGCTGAGACTCCCCAAAAGGCAGCACACCCACCACACAAAGCACCCTCTCCATCCCCTCCCCTGCCATCCCATACCGGGCAGCACCCAGCTGGAGCCACAAACACCCCCTGGGCTGTGGCAGTGAGGGGACAGCCATTTCCCCGCTGCCCTCATCGAATCATCAAGGTTGGAAAAAACCTTCAAGATCATCCAGTCCAACCACCAACCCCGCACCACCACTGTAACCCCTAAAGCACATCACCCAGCACCAGATTCAGACGCCTCTTGAAAACCTCCAGGGATGGAGACTCCACCACCTTCCCGGGCAAATTATTCCGATGCCTGACCACTCAAAGAGTGATAAAAAATTTTATAATAGCTAATCTGAATCTCCCGTGTCTCAGTTTAAGGCCATTTCCTCTGGTTCTCTCGCGGCAGACACCGCAGAAGAGACCGGCTCCCACCTCACTAGAGCCGCCTGTCAGGGAGTTGTAGGGAGCGATGAGGTCACCCCTAAACCTCCTCTTCTGGAGACGAAGCCAACCCAGCTCCCTCCGCCGCTCCTCGTAAGACATGTTCTCGAATCCTTTCAGAGCCTTGTTGCCCTTCACTGTAAACACGCCAGCGACCCCAAAGAGCCGAGGGGGGCAGCGCTGCCGGCTTTCGCCGCATCTCTCACCACGGCCAGGCAGGTCGGAGCTCTGTCCCCCAAACCCCTCACCACGGCCAGCCGTGGCTCCCTCCCCCGCATCCCTCACGGCGGCCAGCCCGGGCCGGGGCTCCATCCCCCGCACCCCCGCAGCCCTCACCCGGCTTCCAAAACTTCACCGGCCCCACGGGCGCCGCCATCTTGGGGTGAGAGGGCGGCCGGAAGCGGCGCGCGGCGCCCACGTGACGCGCCCGGCGTTGCCATGGAGACCGCCCCCCCCGGGCCCCGCCCACAGCGCGGGAGGGACTGAGGCGTCCCGGGGGTGTCGGGTTTGCCTCTCTGCCCTCACGGGAGTATTGGGCCGAGTCTTTGCAACCGAGAAACAGTGGAGTTGTTGCTGCCGCTTAATAACACCTAATGTCCGGCAAACTCCGATGCGAGTGGGTGGGTTGGCCTCGCTACCGTGGTTGTCCGAGGAGCAGTGGACTGTAAGGGAATAAGGTGCAAATTTGGATCCGGTGAGGCCCTGGCACAGAGAAGCTGTGGCTGCCCCATCCCTGGAAGTGTTCCAGGCCAGGTTGGACGGGGGTTGGAGCAAGCTGGGATAGTGGAAGGTGTCCCTGCCCATGGCAAGGGGTGGAATGAGATGAGCTTTAAGGTCTTTTCCAACCCAACCCATTCTGTGATCACCTGGGGGAGCACATAGGATTTAACGGGGTCTAAAGATCACTGCCCAAAAGTCCTTGCTCATTCATTAATTAGAGCTGATTCCTCCAATGAAGGATGCCTCCACGCTACCCATGCCAGAGCTGCTGCACTTTACACCAGGCAGATGAAGAACAAGGAAGAAACCCATCATGAAAATCGTGAATAGGTGCAGCTGTGCCCCACCACAGGCTCCTTACAGCCTGTTTAAACCACAAACACACCCATAAAAACCCATGGGAATTACTACTGAATCAAATTTAGGCTTTGAGTTAACTAAGTAGAAGCTAGAGGAAATATAAAAAATAGAAAGTCCAAGCTGCTTCTAGTAAGTTCAGTAATACTGTCAAATATTCATGTTTATGGGGGGAAAAAAAATCAAACCACGTTTTATATTCTTGTAACTTCCCACGCTAGCAGTGCAGTTATGGTGATTAACACAAACAGCACCTCACAACGCTCTCCCTCCATGGTCACGTGTTATGCTGAGTAACCACAGGTAAAAGAGATTATTAAGTTATAATTACGATATTCCTAAAGTTCTAGGTATATGTTTCAATGTACTTTTGAAATAAAGTCCACTCTATCAAAAATAAACACAAATCGTAGTACTTTGTATCATCAATATATTAGTAATTGTTGAGAAAAAATCCCACATGGAAAGAGCTGCCTATTAAAGTAATGAACATGAACAACAAAGTGGAAAAGTTATACTTGAGAAAATATATACAGATAATTATTATGAAAATAAGATTGCACAATCAGCATTTTGCATAGAACACAACACTGTTTGGGTTTCATCATTATGGAAAATATAGGTAAGAATTAAAATACATATTTCAAACTTCTTTACATCTGGATGGAAGTTAATAGTACAAAGCTATAAACTATTGAATATTGACAGATTAGGAGAGCCAGAATGATTACATTTCCGTGATTGTAAATGCAGAACAAAAAGGCCCAGACTAGTTGCATACTAATCAGTACATTATTGCATTGTCCATAAAGACCATTTTTGTAAGACCAATGTGTCCGGTTTAATGTTAACCTTCTGCTGTTTAGCTGAAACCCATGTGAAATTCCCCTGCCAAGTTTTAACCTTCCCCTCTGAAGCCCAGAACCCACAAGCCATTCACACAAGCATACACCTGAGTATTCTGCAGTAAAAGAGCCACAAGAACAACCTGAGGAATGGTAAACCTTTGCTTTGACTAATGAGTATCTGCACTGGCAGGCTGCTGGAACTTCAGTACCTCAATGTGCAGCTGTTTGAGAGGATACCTTATTCATTTGAGGGTGTTTCTTTTCCCTCCAGAAATGAATGGATTAAAAAATAATAATAAAAATATTGAGCTGCCATGAAACCTTAAAAGTGGTTCTGTTGCTGACTTCTGTGTCATTGCATTTCTGGTGGAATTAGGACTTTTGTGAAGAGGCAGCAGCTTCACAGATTTCAGATCTACTCAGCTTTTCCCACAAGATCAGACAGCAGCAGCAGCCACAAAGAAACCAAAAAGTAGATCTGGTAATGCCAAGGAACTGGCCTCATTTGGCTCTCCTACAAACACAGTGGGTCCTTTAGAATATAATCACTTGCACACATTTATTGCATGATGTCCAACAATCCAAACAGTCCAAATAAAAGTCAGTTGAAATTCAGTCACTGCTAAAACCTCGTTTGCTGACACATTAGCTCATTCTGCCTGCCAGCATAGCTTTGTGTGAAGAAAATGTAACATTTGAGGAGTAGTAGTGTAGGGTTACTGTGTCATAAAACAGGTGGTAGAGAGTTTGTACAACACAAGACCAAGACTGACTGCAGAACTGAACAGCAATCCTGCTTTCGTCCCTGGAACAGACTTTTAAGCAATATTAATTTCAATACGTAGATTTCTTAAAAATAAGAGTTGAGCTACTGAGCTATGACACTGCCAACCCATCAGCTTAAAACATGCATGAACAGGTTGAGAAATGAAAATTTAACAGAATAGAAGTCAATAATGGCTTTATAGTGTTCTTCAAACAAAGCCACAATTCCAGTTTCACTTTCTCTCAGTCTGAGGTTTCTTTCCCAGCTGCTCTCACAAACACACTGCAAGACAGTGCTGGACAGGGATGGATGGACGTGGTTCCTGAGGTTCTGCTTCTTGCTCTGCATGGACATGCAGTTCATCTCTCTATGATCCAGTGTGGCCTCATAACCAGGGAGCCATTCCTCTTAGTCAGCGGGGGAGAGGCGTGCATCGTGTTATTCGGGCTGTACACGGCCTCCCTGGAGGCGTGCAGCCAGCTGCTCTTCCTCTTCAGATCTCCTACAAATGCTCTCAGATACAAAAATTCCATTCTCAGGAAGTGTTCCCTGGTCACGTCTCTGGAAGCCACTGTTATCCTGAACAGCTGGTCCCACACCCTGTTCTTCTTGCAGCTGGAAAACTCTTTGAGGTTGATAGGCTTTGACCGTGAATGAAGAATCCGAAATTCCAGGTCAAAGCGTGCAACTGCGGGGCCTGACAGGATCAAAATGTTACTGCTGTTCAGCTTCCCATCTGTCCATGTAAAACTAGCAAAGGAAGAGTGAGAAAATTTTAAGTTAATTCTAAATAATCAGCAAAGAAAGTATTCACTGAAAATTCTCCTTCATCACATTTAGTTATGTTGTTCTTGCAACCCAACTGATGAGCAGTGGGGTCTTTTAAGTATAAATGTTGGACATACATTCTGATAAGGACAGCAATTCTGCAAGATTGCTGGTTTTCCTTTCCATGTAGAGAAATCATGTAAAGCAAGAGGAAGAAATTGGCACTTGCCTGTAGGAGCCTGTTGTCACTCGAATGCCATCAACTAACATGAACTTTTCACGGACTTTTCCAATGATTTTGGCACCTGACCTGGTGCAGTATGTGCTCCCCGTGATAATTCGAACCCTCATCAACTGTTAAAGACACAGCAAGAGTCAGGGGGACAGCAAAGTTCAGTGACTGCATTTAAAGGAGTAACACAGCAATAACCATCCCTGCTGAACTGTGCACTGGCACAAGAGTCACCTGCTAGGAACCAAGTGATGATTTTGTCTTGTTTTTGTAGGCAAAGAGGCAACATTAAGGGGCAAACCCATAAACTGACTGCAGAATGTGACTGAAAATTCCTGTCACCTAATCGTCAGGATCCAAATTCCACAGACTCCTGAGAACCTGCTTCTCCATCAGCCTTCAAAGTCTCAGCGAGCCCAAGCAACTCCAGTCATGCTTTAGGAACTGGACATTCCTCCTGCATTTCCTTGAACATTCAATTAGTATCTGTGCTCAGAAAGCAGCTGTAACATCCAATTACAAAGGTTTCAGATTTTCTATTAATTGCTGCCTTATGTAAGAATAGTTAAATCTTCCAAGAAAGAGCTGGAGCTACACAACCCCCATTTTAAGTTGTGGCAGCAGGTGTAATAACTTCTTCTTTTGACAGCTCAAAGATTACACTCATAAGAGGATCAATTCCCTACCTCTATGAATATGACAAGGCTCACCTTTTCCTGCTCAAGGTCAACTCCCAGATCCTTGCACATTTTTAGAAAGTGGGAAAATGAAGACTGATCTAGAAGGATATACACTTTAACTTGCCGCTGGCTACAGGCTTCCAAGAGGTCTGTGAAGATATCAGTATCTGTGAAGGAATCCATAACCAGGGCAACCATCTGCAATGAGTTTCAGAAGAAACCATTAGGCTGTTTCCCCAGCATCGCGAGGGAGATAGCACATGAGAAATTTAACTTTAAATATTCCCCCCTACCTTTTTTTCCGGTAGTTATGGAACATGGTACAGTCTTCTGTGATACAATGTATCTTCCTCACCCTGAGATAGAACTAGACCCCTATTTTTGCCCTATGTTAGGCAAATTTGATCTCTTCCTAGGCAAGAGAGGAGTTTTTTTTCCTAAGCATAGATGTCTTTTCCTCAAAAGCAATGCCAGAAGAAAAAGGTGAGCTTATTTCCAATGCTACAGTTTTCCAGTCTTTCAACTTTTCAAACATGAAAAGAAACAGTAAAAAAAAAATCCCAAACCCACCAGTGTCTGACTGCTCTTTACATCTCACCTCTCTGTTTAAGATAAAAGTAAGGTTTGTCTTCAACTTATTATTCAGATTCTCATATTTCAAGTCAAGATCTGAGTAAAACATCCCTTGAGAGCCAGCTCCTACCCCCGCAGATCTTCCCCATGGGCTGAACCCCAGGGTTTGCCGTGGATCCTCCACAGGATGGGGAAGCAACGCCTGTTTCAGAGAGCCGGGAATGGGCACACTCGGGATGTATCGCTCACAGGTGCCAACTCCCCGAGGGAACTCAGCGGCACCTAGAGAGCCCGGACTCGATTTTCAGCAGTATGGGGGGAAAAAACTGGCGAATAATGAACCTGTTTAAAAAATAACTACAAAAGATGGTGGAAAAGATATAAAGCAATAGAAAACAGCAGAGTAATTAAAAATAGAAGGCTATGTAAGAGTAAAGTAAGCGGGGAAGGACGAGGTGGCTCCGGGAAGCCGCGCAGGGCGGTCCCCGGGCACTCACCTGCCGCGCGGAGCGGATCTGGCGCCGCACCGCCTCCTTGCAGCCGTAGATGCTGTCCCCGCAGCCGGGCTGGAAATGCGCCTCCACCCGCGTCAGCCCGCGGAAGGCGCCGCTGCCGAAGCCCGGCCAGCCCAGCTCCAGCGCCGGCGGCTCCAGGTCCGAGCGCTCGGGGAAGTAGGTGAGCGACGAGGCGTCCAGCGAGGCGCCGGCCGCCGGCTCGGCCGCCGGCTCCGGGCCCGCGGCGGGCGGCAGCGCGGCCCGCGCGATCTCCTGCACCTCGGGCTCCGACAGGAAGGGCGGCAGCTGCTCCCGCCGCAGGAAAGCGCGCAGCGCCTCGGGGCCGCCCGCCACCAGCTCCTCCAGCGCCAGGCGCTGCGCCTCGCTGTACGGCCCGGCCGGCGGCGGCCAGCGCCCCGAGCCCTCCTCCAGGCACTGCGACGCGTTGGCCATGGCCGGAGCGCCCCGGCGCTGTCCCGGCTCTTTATAGCGCTCCGCGGGCTCCTCCGCACCTCCCGCCCGGCTCCGCTCCTCCCGGCCGCTCGCCCACGGGACAGTCACGGGTGGCACAGCCGACAGCCTTCCCCACGCCCAGGGAAGCGCCCGCAGAAGCGCCAAGCTCTCAGGAAGAAGGATAAACCCAGCCCTGATCAAAAGGCTGGTCCTAAGGTTGGAGAGGGCAAATGGCCCCAGCAGGAAAGCACCGAGGACCGACGAGGTGACTTAGTCACCCCGATTAAAATGCCAAATAAACAGAAAACAAAGCTCAGCGATGATCAAGTGAAAACCCCATGGCAAAAAGGAGTTTATGCGTAAACTATTTGTTGTTCCTGTTAGAGTACCTTAACAGCTGCACGGTATAATAAAGTTGAAAAACACATAGAACAAACTAGTGATTTTACATACATTCAAGAACTGCAGGACCTGAGCTCTTAAAAATACTACTCGATATTGGCTTTGAAGGTGTATCTTGGCTCCCTGCAACTTGGTTTGCTGCCAGTGTTCCAGATTCAGAGATCAAGCAATAAAGTACCTTATCGTTTTCAACAAGTGCAGACAGCACTTTTTTTCCACACCTCCGACTTCAGTGAAGGAGTGGCTGCTTTGAAATCCAAGTAATAAAAGTAGCTAAGACTCTTTGTCCGTAGAGATTTCAGACAGAAATGGGAAAGATAGTTGCTCTCAACACTTGCAGCCTTTTGGAGTTATGGATATTTTTATTCATTCATTCATTCATTCATTCAATATTCAAGCCAACAGCTGAAATGTGCCATCTACTGGACACATGTGCCCCTAAACAATAAAATACATAACCCAGACTCTGATTTGACTTGGCAGAATTCAGTGTGGTTGGTCACTGAAATACTCAGATGCAGGTCTAAAAAAAACAGTACAGGTCAGATCTCAGGCAGGGACTGTGCTGCTCAGGTAAGAGACCCAGCAGGCACAGACGTACAGAAATCTGCAAATAGTTAGATAAAGGCTTTGCAGAGCAACTAAACCTAAGGTCCACTCAATACTGAAAATATTTTCAAAAACTAGAGTGGCACTTTAGCTCCTCAAACCAAGTTAGTAGTGGAAATATGATAAACAGAGCAGGAAGAGTATTTCAGATAAGACAGTTAAAAAGAGAAAAATGTTTATTTAACTCCTACAGTTACTTGTAAATTAACATTACCCATACAACAACAAAACCCATAACATTTTGTAGTGCATTTGTCAGTTTCCTTTTGAACAGTGGCTTTGTCAGTGATTGTCTCGTCTTGGAGTTTACTGAAAGAAGGAAGCACACATACACACACATATATATATCTCTCTACATAAAGGTATGAGAGAATGATCAAACTAAAGGGCTAGTTAGCTCAGTCTGTTTCAGAAGGCTTAAAAATGGAAAAAGAATACAGTTGAAGATAAGAACCTGCAACTCTTTCAACAGACCCTTCACAGGTTTAGTGGAAGAGTAATATATGTATCACAGAAGTAAGAATAAAATCAGCTTTATGGCTCTCTGTAAAAGCTGATTCCTCTCATGTCAAAGATAAAAGTAGAAATAAAAGCCAGTATTAGAAAAAAATTGAGAATTCCTTAATGTAAGCTAAATCTCCAAAGCTGCTCTGAGCAAGTTCAGTTTGACTCAGATTTTTCCAAGTCTACATAAATTAAAACTAAGGCATTAGCAATCCCCAAAAGCAGTAACAAGTTCAGTTTTGAGGTGAAATACCCAGCATTAAAATGATATTCACCACTAATGCATACAAGAGGAACCTGTAAGTAGTTACCATGTAATTCCTCTTTTTCATCGCTTACATTGCATAATGTAAAACAAAGTGCTGGAGAGTGATGTACATGCGTATGAAAAAAGTAAAAGTGCTGGAAGGAAGTGGAAGAATCTTTAGGTACAAAGTGACAGCAACTTGAGACTGGGGTTTGTGCATTCTGTGGTCAGGGCAGGAATCATTTATTCAGGGAAAAGAGCGAGGCGTCGCGGAGGCTGCGCAGGCTGGTGCTGATGTCCCGCCTCTGCTTCAGGCTGCACCTGGCAGGGTACTGGGTCATGTAGCTCCCAGGGACACGGCCCCGCCGGGACAGGATGTCCACCATGTGGCTCAGCTTCGACCTGATCGTGGAGTAGTGGAATTGCCTCTCTTTATGCAGTTTTTGGAAATATTGTGCCCTGTGACTGCTGGAATATTCAAAGGACCGGAGGGAAGATATTGAGCCTGCAGAGCTTGCAAGAGAGCATTGGGATGATGATGAAGACAGTGATTGCAGACTAGAACTGGATACAGCCTTTCCAGGCAGAGAATACTCTTCTTTTGACAGCTTCCTGGGAAGGAAGGGTGTTTCTGTGCCCTCTTCCTTGGTCTGTGTCACTGCAGTCTTCAGCAAAATTGATGTCTGAGTGCCTGTCACTCTGGCTGGGACAGAAGCCTGAGTGCCAGTGTCTGCTGTGGCAGCGCTGGCCTGAGTGGCTGCGTTACACGTGGTCACAGCTGCCACCTCTTCCCACGGGCCGGTTTGAGTTGATGCACTTTTCTGTTCCACTGTGGCCACTTGATTGCTGAATGACTCCTCTTCACACAGGCAAGAATGGCCCAGGTTACAAAGCCTTCCTGCAGGACTATATTCAATCTCCTCTGGTTTTTCCAGCAATTTCTTTGGAGTGCTAGACAGTCTGGCAAATTCTGCTCTCAAGTTGCCTTCCACAGTATATTCCTTAGAGGAATCTGTTCTGGTCAGCAGGTGATCAAACATGCCACTGTTCCTGCAGCTGGATGGTCGCTTAGGGCTGATGGGCAGTGACTGGGCATAAAGAATCCTGAACTGGAGGTCAAAGTGTTCAACCACTTGACCTGACAACACCAGCAAGTTGCTGCTGTTCAGCTTCCCATCAGACCACGTGAAACTGTTGAAAACAAACCAAGACTCATAGTTAATCTCCAGTGCATCTCAACACATACAGCTACAGAGAGCAAGACAGCTTAAAAATTAAAGTAAGGTAAGGTAAAGTAAGAAGTGAACAGACTGTTCATTTCTGTAGGAAGAACTCTTATTTCACCATGGTCAAGCCCTCTGCTAGCAACAAGTTGTGTAAACCAGTTTTCCAAAGGTGTTTTCAGATTTGTGTCAGCCCCTCTTGGACTCAGCTAGTCCATGTGCCACTGGCACTCATTAACACCAGGTGAACAGCAAAGTTAATACATCATTCTTGCAGCAAATCCCCCTTCTTGCAGCAAATCCCCCTTTCTTCACTGGGCACCAGGAGACCCCAACACTTGCCTGTAGGAGCCTGTTGCCACTCTAATGCCATCAATTAACATGAACTTCTCCTTGGCTTTCCCGACAATTTTGGCACCTGACCTCATGTAGTATGTGCTCCCTGTCAGAGTTCGAACTCTCATCATCTGGTACAGAAAAGAAAGGAAGAAGTAACATCGGATTTCAGTTAACTTCAAAAAACTTTTAATTAGCAATTCTACTTAAAAGCAGCTACACACACTATGGAAGATAGGAATGAAATGAACGTTCTTACACAGTCTGTATATGAGTGTTGTTAATCACACAGTGCTAAATTTCTGTTAGATTGGGTGAGAACAGTCAGTTCCAATTAATCATTGCCCAGGAAGGCAGGAGTGTTTTTCACTGCCCAGAGAAACTTTTACTGCAGTGAACATAAGCCTATCCAAGCCAAGCCATAGCACAGCCATGGCAGTTTATATTCAGAGCAACTAAGCAAATCACCTGCCTCACATCATCCAAACCCTTTTAAAAGAAAGTATTAGGAAAGAAAGCAGATGATACCAGAGCTACACCACCCTTCAGCTTCCCACGTTTCTGTTTTCCTTAGCAAGCAGTTCCTTGAGCCAAAGAATAAAGCTACTTAAATATTGCAAAATGAAATCCCTGAAAATTGTTGCATCCTCAGGACAGGGATCCCAGTGCACAATGCACCCAGCACATGGGGCTTGTTCACACCACGGCTGCAGCTCCTAGGGGTGGCAGGTGTGTCTTTTCTGCAGGGTTTTTGCTGAGTTTGTGAGCATGCTGAATTAGAAGCTGTACTGAAACCATGCGATATTGAGCCTTGATCTTCAGGAGTTGAGAAACAGCTCAGAAAACCCCTTTTCTTTTAGAATCAGACAGGTTGCTTTAGCCTCTTGAGGAGGTCTGATGCTTCACAGAAGGGTTTCTGTGATATACATAAACTGTACCACAAAAATAGAAACAAACCACACTGCCCCTAATTTGGTACTTACACCTTCCTGCTCAGGACAAACTCCCAAATTGTTGCACATTTCCAAGAAATGGGGTACAAATTCCTGGTCAAGAAGGATGTACACAGGGACTTGGCGGTGTTTATAGGCTTCCTGAAGGTCACTGAAGATCTCAATGTCTGTGAAGGAATCCATCACAAGGGCAATCACCTGCAAGGAAAGTCACAACACTCAAGGGATTTATTTTACACAAGGCCACTGCCTCCCTCAGTCATTTTCTCCTGCTGCTATCATTAGGGCCACCTGCACAATTCCTTGTCCTGCTGCACTGGCCCTGGCAGGTTCTAAAAGATTTCTATATTCTCACAACATTCCTGTAAATTCATTGTGCCCCAGCATGCAAAGCATAGGCCTGAATTTGTTTTTCCTCGTCTGCTGCTTTTTCTACTCTCACATCCTCCTTTCCTACACAATCCCCTGTAATGTGGCCACACTGGGGAAGCTATCACAGCAGAATCAGGACTCCAGACAAACCATCTCCACACGTTCTCCCAGTGTTTCAAGAAGCTACAGGAGAACTGGCTGAAATGGCCTCCTTACTGTCACATCTCACAAACCCAACTGATTTCCAGACTCTTCCTGGTTTCTAGATTCTTACTGAGTTTCTATCCCATACCCTCACAGGAAATCCCTCCACTTGCCAAACAGTCCTTTAAAAAAGGCAAACCCTAGGATGGGAAGATCAGAGATAGGAACCATCTCTCCAGCTTATTCACAGCCACCTCACACACTGATGTGGTGCTAGAGTTCTCACCCTTCAAAACCACCTCTGTGTTGGGACATGAAGGCATAAAAGATTGAGCTTCATGACTGAATTTTCCACTTTCCTTCTATCAAACCAGCATAAAGAACAATGATTATACAGCCACAGTGGGTACCTGGCACCTGCCCTTATCAGATGGAGGCTGCTGCAGCACACCCCAGGTGTATAAGCATGCAACTCAGCTGCTCTGTGTGTGGCACAGCCTGTAGTCACAGGAAACATTTCCCACAGGAACAGGTTGAGCTTTGCATTCCCACCTCTGTCCTGCTCCCTGAGGGACTGGTTCCATTTGGCTGAGTTCTGACTTATAACCTGCACAATCACAGGGGAATTTCTACATAAAGTTACTTTATGTTGGTGTTTCTTGCGTGTGTCCTATGCTTTTTGCCACCCAGTCGCTTGTCTAAGTGTTGAAGAAGATAAAAAAACCAGTAAGATGCTTTTGACAAGACCAGACAAGTAAGAAAATCACCTCTGAAAGCAAAACAATTCACACTAAATCCTTGGGAACACTGTCACCTTTATATGACTGCTCAATTCACAGCACATTTGAGTTCTAGTCCCAGAATTAGCAGCTGAAAAAGAAATACAGTTTTGCCCAAAGTGTTTAGAGGAAAGAGAGAAAACCCTTTTCTACATTCATCCATTCAGGATAGCAAGGACAGGATAGCAGCAGTCACTTGAACTAACTGCATTTGACTGTGTTAGGGAAGAAATTATGCAGCATCTGAAGTTTTCCCAGTCTTCACATTAACTTGAGGAACTCAGAAATGATTGAGAACTATCACACAGAATCTGATATTCAGTAAATTTTAGAGTGTCAAAAATGTCCTTTATGTCCACAAAAACACTCCCTGGATCAGGCACAAGCCACAGATGAGGCAGGAGCAGCTTGCCTGGCTCTTGGCTCAGTGTGAGGGAAGGTGTTTGCCAGGATGCTGCAAGGAACAATATTAGAAACAAGTACAGCTTTTGAGGGGAACAAATGTTTTTTATGGCTTTTACTCAAGTTTCCGGGCCTGTCTCATATACCTGATAGGGATTGTTTGAGAACTGAGCTTCCCCTGTGACCGTTTCTGGCAAGGAGCCCATCGTTCATGTCATCCTCACACACTCCCTAAGCTTCTGCCCTGGGAAGGGAGCAGAGACTAAGCCCGGTTGCTGATTCAGGGTGTGCCGTGTGCGAGCACGTTACACAAAGACACAGGGGTTGCTTCACCTGGCCACCCAAAAAGGAAGCTACACATTTAAATTTTAGCTGAGCCAATTGAATGGCTGCTAAGGAGAAGGGTGGATCCCGGCTGGGGATTACGGTTGGAGGCTACAAACTCCGGGAATGCAATGAGTTCCAGGGAACAGTTACAAGTTACTACGCCACGTGGTTTTCGAGCCATACTGCGCATCAGAACAAAAGTGTCCACTCCTGTAGGAGGAAAAGTCCTGTCAAAAGCAGGTCTGTACGTCACTTGGGGGCAATTAGTGACCTAAGGAGGGAAAATACGATCATGGTGTTATATCTGTAGGTAATGTTCTTTTATAAAAGAGGCCTGTTCTGTGTCACATACTTTAAGGGACAGTAGGACGTTTCTGCAAGAGAATCTGCGTCGCAGAGCACATCAGCGGGGAACCTTGAGTAGGAGACCTTCCACTCGGAGTGGAAGGATCAGCTGGATACAGCGGCTGTGCTGGCCACGGCAGCAGCGCTGCGGGAGGGGAGCTCTTGGCACATCACCTCCGGAGCACCCGGGAATGGGAGAGCTCGCGGATGCAGCACACAGAGTGCTGCCACTCTTTGTGTATTTTGGAGCTTGTCGTCCTTAATGAGACACTGTCCACTCGACAAGGGCTTTAAAGCCACTTGCCTTTGCTCGGTGTCCCATGGAGACGCTTATCGATGCCGGTGCCGACTTTTGATGTGCTCGCAGAGGCAGGGGAGAGGGGCCCCGGGCAGGGCAGG
>VYXC01006935.1:0-111872 GCA_013397175.1 Platysteira castanea
TATATATATATATATATCTTCCCATAAACTTGAGATAAGATATAAAATATCCCCAAAGGGATATTGTAGAGGGTCATAGACTTGTAAGAAAAGTTCTTATATGAAGATGTGTGCAATATAAAGTCATAAAATACAGTAAAGGCTTTCTGAAAAGTCTAGTAAGTCAATGTTGTATTGTGATAGCTCTTTTTAAATGCAAATAAACCAAGGCCTGAGCTATTATATGACAGAGCCATTTGTAAATATGATGAAGTAACTCAACTGATTTTTTCACTCGTAATTTCTGTAGTAACCCGTTCTAAATGATATTCTATGAAATTAATGGAACATTTGGTTGCATAGTCAGTTCTAGAGAACCCATCCAGCATATTTGGCATTGCTTACCTTGTGAAAGTGAATTGAAATCTACAGGAATGAAGCATAATATTGCATATATTTCTTTTCTTGGTTCCTTGGTTCCTGTTGTGGCTCAATTTTTATTAATTTCTTTCATATATACAAAAAAAAAAAACTTTAGCAAGTCAGCTATGCAATTGAATTCTTTGGTATTCTTCATATTTCAAAATGACTGACCATGTCTAGAATTTTCTGCTAATGTCAAAAAAGGTAATTAAATCCTTCATCTTAGAACAAAGAAGAACAAAGTTCTTCCTCTTAGTTTTGAATCGGTCAGAACTTTTAGCATCTTAACAGTCCAAAATATTTTTAAACACATACAAAAATATTCAAAGGTTAAGCCAAATATACAGAAAGCATTTTTTCCCACTGCAAGCTACCACAATATGAAGCTTTATTGTAGCCACTGATAAGAGTACCAGAAGATTCTTGCAGAAATAGTCCTAATTTTAGTTTGAGATATGATAAAAATATGCTGTTCTTTGTTCCTTGTTCCAGGTATCTAGCAAGTAACTGTACAAAATTAAATTTTGTAGCCTATTTGAGAGGAATTTCTTTCTGTCCAAGTTTGTAGGTAATGTTTTATGCAGACAGCTAGTCAGCTAGCTTCCACACAGATGTCTACACTGTAGGTATCTATGAATCACTTATGAGTCCTACCTAAAATGTGCATCTTGGACAGGATTCAACTCATTTATCTCTAAACTTCAGAAATTTAGACATCTGTGACTGAGATTGTCACTACCTTTCTTCTCTTTTTAGTTAATAGAGATAAAAATGAAATATCTAGAGTTAGAATTTTTTTGCCTTAAGATAAATATTTAACGTAGGTCAAACCAAGCACTCTCCAGACGCCTGTAGTGAAGACAGCTTTGTTCCTGCTTTAAACATGGTATTGTTTCCTTTCCAGTCAGAAGGGATAATATTTACATCTGAACAGTTCAGCGATACTCTTCTAAAAACCCTAATTAAACCTATTGTTTTGACTTTGGTCAAAACTAAATTGTGTTTCTATTGACACAAAGTAGAAAATCAAAATTTTGCTTTAAACCATCTGTCAATTGATTTGGAACTTATAAATTTCAATTAAAATTGTATTTAATTGATCTTTCAAAATATTTATTTCCTGTAGTTAAGTTTGGGGGTTTGTTTCCTTATTTTTACCTAGAGCTGCTAAACCCATCACAGAACAATGTTATGGTGACAGGCTAGTGACTTGGAACAGATGTTCTTCTGTCTCTTAAATGATGAAACTTTCTCTATGTTGGGGTCTCTTCGTCTTCAGTTACAAATGAACTGTTCCATCTCCTCGTGCCTCTTTTACTTCAGCATAGCAATGTCTGAGGAATACAGGAATCTTAAAGCTTAACCTACAAAACTTGTATTAGTAGACTTAGGATTTAGTGTTGAGACTACAGTGTAATTTCAGAGGGTTATTTGTTCAGTTCCATGAATTGTATGGGTGGAATTCAAGCTTTTATAACTCTGACAGGGCTTTGTCATTTAGAGGATCCAGTAGTATTTCCCGCTGTTATTAAAGCAGAAAAAGAACCAGTTAATAGTTCTATATGTGAGCTTTAAGGAATGTATGAGCTGCTACATGAGATGACATCTGAAACCTATCTGCTTCAATATTTTAACACTGATACTAACCTGCCCTCACTGGTTCAAAAGAAAATGCAAATTCCCCTACTGAACAGAGTCTTTAACACTGTGCTTTATCACTTAATAATTAGAAGGGCATATCCTTAATTTTAAGGATTCACACACCATACAAATTATACATCCTTTAAAAAATAAAAAAATCAACCATATGGAACTTATACCAGTCACAATTTTATTCCAATAACTACTTGTAAACAATAGAAAAGCTTGTCTTTGCCTCGGTTTTGGTTCAGAAAACCCTCAGCTTCTCTGTTTTCTGGGATTTTTACTTACTCATTTATTTATTTTTAACCACTGGAAGGTACATTTTGTCACAGAGATCATAATTCTGGAAATCAAAACTAGAAAATTTGTTTTTGCAGGCTGTTTTACAAGACATAATGATATATAATTCTAGAGAGGAAAACAAAGTATGCAGTTGTTTCTTTTACTTCACATGTCGACAATTCATCATTTCCTGGAACTCTACCTTGTTTTCCAATCTCTACAGTAAAGCAGCTCCACAAAAGGAGTTGACAGCTCTGTCTGTGAGGGAGGAAAAAGTGTTAGTCGAACTCAGCTTCTCACTTATAAGCTGAACAAGTCCTCTCGCGATATTATTCTAATTAATTCTGTTACAAAGAACATCATTATTTTGACAGTGCTAGTCCTGTGACAGTTTCATCTCAAGTTCAGTCTGTAAAACATTTGGGGTAGAAATTAGTGCAGAAAACACATTTCTGCATTTAGAGGAATATTTCTTAATTCTTTATTTAGTGAATATAACTTTGAACAAGTTAAGATAAGCAGTTTGTTTAATAGCTTTCGTTAAGGTGGTGGATTATATGTACCATGGTTCTCATAAGTTGAGACTGGGGACAAAAATCCAATGACCAATTGGTTTCTCATTATTTTTAAAATACCTTACCACAACCCTGGTAATTAAATTTGCTTTACTTTAATTCATGGCGCTTTTATTCATTAGTAACTAACTCAGAAACTACCAAAATATGGAGTTGGGATTACTATTAGCCTTGCTGTGGAACTTGACTTTCTCTTTTTGTGAGGGCCTTCTGTCAACTTCTAGCAGAGTTATTGCAATACCAGAAAGACTGAATTAATTTATCTGTCTATCCCCTGAGTAGAAGATGGATCTGAAAGTATGAAAATGTTCCTTAAAAATAGTGTCAAAATAGCTGTTTTAAGTGTGACATTACCTATTTTCAAATAGCAACTGTTCCTCTCTCTTTGCAGTGGAGTTAATTTTGCCTTTATTATGACCATGAGTGCATGACTGTTTCAAAATATTGGGAGAGGGCAATGAGCCAAAATCATTATCTTCACTTGAAGTGTTTAATACCAAATGTAAATATTGGAGGGGCTTGAGTGCCCAAGCCATCCCTCAAGGCTTTGTGCATCTGATTATAAATGTCCCTGCTGTACTGTCAGCTAGTCACTATCATGACTTCAGTCCAGTGTTGTCAAGGAAATAATAATCTACAGTCTTCCATTGCTTATTAGTAAAAGGACAGCGGTTAAATAACACACGAGTTGCATTCCCCTCAAGTACCCCTGTATAATTGAAATTGTTAACAGGCAATTAGAAAAATCAGAAATAAAAATAGAATTCAGGCTGTTTTAGATGCTAATTCCTCCTGTATATTTCATGCGACATGAAAACCTTTAGTGTCCAGTGAGATACTGTTCATAAAATGAGAAAGTAAGCTGATGGCTATGTTCTAAATACACTTCTAGTGGTCAGTTTTATTCTCTTGTCTAGAAGAAGGAAAGAAGCTGATGTCTTTTTTCACTTTGTTATGGAACAGCAGCACCTGAGGGAGACAGGATTTATTGTAACAATCCACTGGCAGGAATACATTAAGCACAGAGGAATAAAAGACGTACAAGTACGTTCTACATTCAGAGAGAAATGTGGAATACAAAAAATACAGCATTTTCCAAAATACCATTCCTTAAGATTTACATTCTTTTTCAAATTAAATTCTTGGTGGTCATTACAGGTTCTTGCTTTTCTAAACCGAGAAATTTATTTCTTGAATTATTTCCAAAGTTCTGTGAAGCAGAGCTTCATAGCTTTAAAAGAGCTATGGTGTTTGTTCAATACAAACCTAACCTACTACTGTATGCAATTTTCACTCTAGAACCTTGTATAGATTGTAAAGAAGCACATATTCTTCACTGTATGACAAACATTTGTAAATGAGCTTTTAATCTTCAGGGACTAGGAACTTATGATTTTTAGAAATGAAGCAAAAAGACAAAGCTATGCCAGACTAGTGTAGTCCATTAATCAACTTCACACTGCATAGAGCATACCAGAATGCAGCTTCTTAACAATAAATCTCATCAAACATCATATTTTACCGAAAAATGGACTACTTCTGTATTAATATCGTATTTCAGTTTTTTTTCATTAAATAGGTATTTGAGTAAATTTTGAGCTTAATTTGACTTTTATTTTTTTATGCGTCCACTTTAGTGTATGTATATTTCAATAAAATGTGATGTATCTTTCCAAATCATCAACTTCATCTTTGAGCTTAATGCCTGCAACAGAATTAATCATACCAAGCCAAAAACCAGGTGCCATAGTGTTATTTTCTCATAGCTTTGGCAGACAAGTTATGTAACCTAACTTGTGCTCTTCTGGACTAGCAACTAAAGCACAGGAGGCTCAAGGTGTAAATGGGATTAAACAGGTGTGTTTATATATGTTGCAGATTCAATTAGTCAATAGAGAGGACTTCTAGAAGACAGTTCATCTGAGATGAGCAAATCTTGTGGGGAGTGGCTGAGGGAGCTGGGGCTGTTCAGCCTGGAGAAAAGGAGGTTTGGGGAGACCTCATCACTTTCTACAACTACCTGAAAGGAGGTTGTAGTGAGGTAGCAGTCAGTCTCTTCTCCCAGGTAACAAGCAATAGGACAAGAGGAAAGGGCCTCAAACTTGAAATGGCCTCAAATGGCACCAGGGGAAGCTTAGATTTCATCATCCAGAGGGGTTGCCAAGCACTGGAGCAGGCTGTTAAGGGAAGTGGTTGAGTCACTATCACTGGAGGTATTTAAAAGACATGTATATGTGGCACTCAGGGACAGTTTAGTGCTGGATTTGGCAGTGCTGGGTTAGTAGTTGCACTAGATGGTCTTAAAAGTCTTTTCAAACCTAAAGGATTCTAGAATTCTATGACTGCATGACCTTAAGTCATGTCAGAAGAACTGCCTGTTAATGTTGCTATTTCTCTTTGCTTTGTAAACAAGATGACAAAGATGTCTAGCAGGGCTTAGGGCAATTTCCAAATATTTAAGGTAAGCAGATGAGCTTGATAGTCAATAATACCTCTGTCTAGTTCATTTATCAATGCATAAGCATACTTTAATATTTTTATTTTCCTAATGTTTCATTTAACCAGCCAAATAATAGAAACGATATCATGAAAGAGTAATGAGATCAAGAAAAATGGCTCAGTATCATCATCAGACTTGATGATACAAGAAATGAAGTCATCATACTAAACCAAGACAATAAGAATTATATATAGAAATTATTCAAGACAATAAATGCCAAAGAATCCTGATTTATTTTTGTAAGCAATTTAGAAACAGGGAAAATAATGCCAGCAAGGTTTTTTAAATAAAAATTTCCATTTCTTTGATCTGCATCTTGTATATTCATTGCAAGTAGATTCAGTGTTTTGGACTGCATTTGTCTGAATATATCACAGAAGGATGAACTAATGAAACTTAATATTTATTTATTTACTTACTTATCTGAGGAAATTGTCCATACAATGTTAAATTCATTGTTGTGGTAAGCAAGTGCAGTTATCGTCACATTAATGGAATTCTGCTTGCTTAATCCTACAATTATTTTGTCCCATAAAATAAGTGATTGCATAATAGTATTTTCAGGTAGACATTATTCTTTTCACATTGCTCTGGAGGAATTGCTGCAGAGGATTAAGGATTCTTTCTAATACCACACACGGTATTTGGGCTCAAAGTTTGTTTTAAAACACTGTTTCTTTGCTCACAGGCTTGAACTCAAATCACACCTCTGTCTAAAGGAAAAGGTTCCACATTGCCTTGCAAACTTCACTTTTTATGACATTTTGGGATTGCTGACAGGAAGTTTTCAGGTTATGCTTGACATTTTGATAAGTAAAATCACATGAGCAATCTTACCTTTGCCTAACTCACGCTGTGTTGCTTCTCTTTGCTTTTGAACTGCTCTGGAAAGGACACAATACTCATAATACCTTTCTTTGATCTTTTTCATACCATTACACACAAGCAATTTACATTTGCTGTTCTTAAAACTAATGAATTACCATCATGATTTTTTTCTTTATCCAAACTTATTTAATTGCAGTTCTAGATTTTGCTTTCAAACCTAAAATGAAGAGAAAGGAAATGGATAGCTTGAACATAGACTGATTATCTCTTCACTAATTTAAAAGTCAAGGTGAAATGGATTTATGTTCATCACACCTAAAAAGTCATTAAAAATTCCCTTTTCCCAAACAATATAAGGGAAGGCAGCTGGGTATTATAGTGATTTTCAGCAGCATAAAACCCTTAAGAGGATTTTAGTGGGTTGCAGGGAAGAAAGCAGCTGAATCAATGGTTTGCTACAGTTTTACTAGTTTTTATAGTACTGAAAAGACCATGTGTCAGAAAAGACTGTCTCTGATACAGAGAGAGGTAATAGCTGAATTTGGAAGAAAAATAGCTGGAATGATGGCAGGAACTTAATAAATTTTGAAATAGAGGCCTGTGACTTCGAATTCCTTTAATTACAAGGAAACAAAGAAAATTCACATACCTATAATCATTGAAATAGCTGTGAAGTAACTTTTTCCTACCAGAAAAAAAAAGTTGAAGAATTCTATTAAATATTTTCAGTGCTTTTAATGGATAAGTCATTTGCATTTGAACTACATAGTGTGAGTTGAGGTAGGATGTATTGGGAAAAATAAGCAAGAATTGGAAGAGTAAAACTAGATGAGATTATATGTTCTTTATTGGAGCACTGCATGGATAACAAAAATATGTTCAGGTTTCTGGAAATCAGGTGCAAGACAAGTAAGGAGGCTGTGATAGCCACTGTGACCATTCAAGTGGCTCAGTATTAGTGTATAATTTATGAGAGCAATTGAGCATATGAGCAGACTGAACCTTCTGTCATTAGATCAAATATGGGTTGCTCTTTTCAGTCAATCAAATTACTTCATTGTTATTTGCCTGTGATAAAAGGTTTGGTAGTGTCAGGGAAAATCCTTTAATATATTGGTAACGAAAGTGTACACTGTGCCTGGCACTGAGGGAAAAACAAACAAAAAACCACAAACAACCCTGC
The DNA here is from genome assembly GCA_013397175.1 of Platysteira castanea. Lineage (NCBI taxonomy): Eukaryota > Metazoa > Chordata > Aves > Passeriformes > Platysteira > Platysteira castanea. The sequence goes on from VYXC01006935.1 coordinate 7,415, forward strand.
TCTAAATTTGAGTTACTTACCAGCTGATGTATTCAGAGAGGAGGCTCAATGTTGTAATCTGTGTGAACCTGGTAAAGTTCAACAAGCCCAAGTGCAAGGTCCTGCACATGAGTCAAGGGAATCTCAAGTACGAGTACAGGCTGGCCAGAGAATGAGTTGACAGCAGCCCGGAGGAGGGTCTTGGCTGACAAGAAACCCAGCATGACATGACAATGTGAACTTGTGGCCCAGAAAGCCAATATAAGAAGGATGTGGATCTCTTAAAGTGAGTTCAAAGGAGGCCACAAAGATGATCAGATGATTGAAGCACCTATTCTATGATGACAGGCTGAGAGAGTTGGTGTTTTTCAGCCTGCTCAAGAGAAGGCTCTGGGAAGACCTGCAAGTACCTGAAGAGAGCTGGAGAAGCAGTTTTCACAAGAGCATGTAGTGACAGGACAAGGGGGAATGGTTTCAAACTGAAAGAGGGTGGGTTTTGATCAGATGTCCTGGAAATAATTTTTACTGTTAGACTGGTGAGACACTGGTACAGGCTGCCCAGAGGAGCTGTGGATTCCCCATCCCTGGCAGTGTTCAAGGCCAGGCTGTATGGGGCTTTGAGCAACCTGGTCTAGCGGAAGGTGTCCCTGCCCATGTCAGCGGGGTTGGAATGGGATGTTCTTTAAGGTCTCTTCCAAACCAGTGTTCTGTGATGATTCTGAGTGCTGTTTTAGGGGTATTTGCTCTGTATATGATGTGCATTTGTTCATTTGAGTTTATGAAGGGATGTATGAAAAGAAAAAGCCCTTATCACATGCACAATAGCTTGCTTAGCATATGCTGGTCATAGAGAGATTCAGTTTCTAATAAATTAATCTGGAATATTTCCCAGAACAGAACTGCCTCTCAAATATGTAACTGCCTGACAGTGCTGAACTCCAAGGAGAGAGTGGGATACTGCTTTTCTGTGCAGTGCACATTTGGGATTCTTCATCCTCCTAAGAGATTTTTTTGATTGCTGCTTGTTGTTCCCTTCTGTGGAAGGAAGTAAAGAGAAAAAAAAAAGTCTTGTGTTCTGGAATTTTATGACTGCAGTAGATACTGTGTCAACTTTATGTCTACATGTATAATTTTGATACTTTTCTTGTGATTAGACAATTTCATCGGTTGTTCAAGCTGTAAATGACTAATACATTTACAGAATAATTCCTTAGTTGATTGTTATAAGAGAAATTAGATAGATAAAGAGAAAATGAAAAGTTTTGAGTTTGCTTACATCTTCCATCTGTACTCTCGGCTTTTATCCTTGTTCGTTTAGCAGATGAAAACAACTTTAAAAAACACCACAATAAATATATTAGATTTTCACCCTTCAGATTAATGAATGATGAGCAGTGTTGTTAGACCTATTTCATTCCTGAGTACACATTTCAATTTTTGAGATTTTGCATTTTCATTATATTTCATAACATGAAAAAAATTTAAAACATGAGAAGTCCTTGAAATTTCCTCTACAAACATTACTATTTAGCTTTTTAAACACCAGGGAACAACGGATTTTCAGTGAGTGAGAAAAAAAGTCTGAATAGTTTAATATTTAATTTCTTAAATTTCTTGTCACTTGATGCCCTCATCAGACACACATAACTGTTGTGGTTTGTAGTTTCTTGCAATGGTGTGGCAAGCCGCAGACCTTCCCAGAGGGCACTGCAGGGCTTCCTTGGGGAGATCGGCTGTCCTGCTTCCCGTAGCTCTTCCTGGCAGCCCCGTGGTAAATGCTCTGGCCAGCTGTGGGCTCCACAACAGGGTGACGATAAAGGAGGCGAGAAGGCTCCCCACATGGGGACCTCAGAGGATGTTTATCCACACAGTTCCGGAGGGCAAAGAGCAGGGGACTTGGAGTTTTATATGAGGATGAGGGGGGCGGAGAGAGCACATGGACTAATGGTTTCAGTGCATAGGGGCGGTACATGGGCGGAGTTGGGGTATTGGCACCAACAGGGAGAACCTGAGGGAGTGGCCACGAGTAGGGGCGGGGAAGGGAAAACAATGTGAGAAGGGCAGACATTTAGTAAGAAAAGAAGTGGGAAAATACAGCACCACACATAACAGAGAATTTCAGAAATGATATCTTTCTGTGGAGAAACTTCTGACAGTTTCTCCTAAGAACTTTCCTCTTGAGACAGGAAGGATGACATTTAACTCAAGATTGCTGATATCTAAATGAAGATCCTAAAGTGCAGATGCCTAATTTACTTATGGATTCTCTTCAGACATCTAAGTTTCTAGTGCAGTTGAGTTAACACAGGATGTGGAATCTAAGAGAGCTACTCACCTGTCACTGGTATAAGAAACCTCTATTTTGTGCTGAACAGTTTCCTAGAATCCATTTGCTTTATCAAGCTCTATTTAGACACTTTAATGTACCATGGTTGTCTTAGATGCTTTTAGGTATTCTACTTGACCATCAGCTGGTGTTCTAAATGTTTTGACTATCTTGTATGTCCACTGAGGTGTTTCCAAAGACCTCCAGATATCCTGAATAACTAGCCTTTGATGAAAGGTAATGTGAAAATGGAAAGGTACTAGTTGACTTAAAAGACTTGGAAAAACTCCTCAAACCTTTAGGTAGTAGTTTATAATTAGTTCAACTTTATCCCCTTTAGATACAGAAGAAAATGCTCCAAAATATCTTGTGACACTGGAAGTTCTTCTGAAGAAGCAAACCAGACTTAGCAGCAAAATCATATTTCCCAGTATTTTATTTCCATGTATATGTGTATATGTAAATAATTTCTAATAGTTTACTGTTAAAACATAAAAGTTAACCTTGTCAGTGTTCGTTAATATCAACTAATTATGTTTGATTCAAGCCAAAATCATTCTGGTGGCATAGTGGTAGTGGTAATGTATATTAGCCAAAGTTTTAAACACTAAGTTTGGGGAAGTGTCTTTGCCTAGATGCTATTTAGATACATGAGGATGGAAAATGGGTTAGTTTTCACCACTAAGTTGAACAAGAGAACTGTGTTGGCTTCAGGCAAGTGCTGAGAACAGGAGTTCTGCCCTGAGGATATGCACTAATTTAAGCTTGCCTTCTCTGGTCAGTGGTTCTCTCCCTTTCAAGAGAGTATACCCCAGAATACAAAAAGCTTCTCAAGAAATAAACTTTTTCAGATTAAGGTCATCCTTCACCCCTTTAGATGTGAAACTGGAAATACTAATAACATAAGAGAGAATGAATAGTTATCAAACTGATGGATTAAGAACCAGAGAATCTCTAACCAAAAGAATACCCAGAACAAATTATATTTTGAAAGTCAGAATCCGTAGTGATACATTTGGTAGTTGTAGCATCATATTTATATGGAGAAGAGGTGGAAAATGTAAGAAGTACCTTAAAATGCTGTTTTGAGCATTTATCAGACAATTCATAAGGGCATTTAAGATTACAAATACCCACTTATAGACTAGATCACGGTTATGCACAACAGATGTCATGCACCTGTATATGATGGATGGCAAGTTCAGGTCCTGAATTTCTGAGGACCGATAAAATACATCATTGTGAAAACAGATATGGCAACTGACTTTGTTCAAATTCAAATTAACTTAGTTTACAGTCTGCATTTTCTTTAAGGCATATAACCTATTCCAGTTTTCTTCTTGGGTGGACTTCATTGCGTGCAATTTAAGCCATCCAAGCATTAGACATCCCACCTGAGTTAAAATCCAAGAATACTACTGAACCACCTTCACATGGGGCCTGGTGCCATTTGTGATATCCTTGGAGGCTTTGGTGTCTTACAAGGGCATTCTGTGCCAGCTCCCCAGTGGTGTACTGAATATCATGTAGTATCTTGAATGATCTTAGGTAACTGTGAACAAACAACTGAATTTGGGTCTGAATTTCTCATACACTACTGAACATAAAGTTAATAGGTCAAAAGGGAGAGCCACATGCAGGAGCCCTGTCTTCTATCACAGTAGAGGATGAAGGTACATTTTTCCCCTCTAATAACAATAAAAGCATCTAGACTGGCAATTTAGGCTGATGAGAAACTTTTACGAAAACAAAATTAGGCTAGAGGATTTCCACAGCACTTGTGAAATTGCTGACTGTATACAGAAGATCCACATTTCTGAAATTAAAGTCCTGAAAGCTTGAAGTTAAGGCTTTACTCTTGTTGGCAGATAATAGGAGTTCTCCACTGGAATGTTATGGTGTTCTGTTCACACAGCGATCTGTTCTCAGTGTATTTACTCACACTTATTTGCCACACCTCAGGGAGGCACTGTTCTAAATTGGCTTGTGAGTAAAAAAAATTAGAGAGCTTTTCCATAACTGAAGTGATGAAAAAATTACATTAAAGACTAAAGGTTTTTTAAAAAGGTAGCATATGCTTAAATACAAAATATGTTTGAAAAAAATCCATGTGACATGAATATTCAGTAGTTTATAAAGATATTTGTAATTATTATTATTGATGTTTGAAGTGTATTTCTCTAATTATCCTTGTTCTGAAGTAGCATTCTAATTATTCTTCTAATACTATAGGATTAACATACTAAAAATAATTTTGGAAGTGATGCCTTAAGTTTTAACTTCTATGTTTTTCAGATCCTGTACTGCCTAGTGTGTAACTCTAAAGTTTCTTGTAGCTCGTTAGCTGCTCTCTTAGACCAGATAGACACAACAAAGCTTTTCTGAGCTTTCTATTCAAGGGCACTCAGACTGTCCTAGGCCCAAAAGGTGTAAACTATAGCCGTGAGAGAGGTGGAGAAATCAAAGAGAGATAAAGTTTTAATTGGTAAATTTATGCTGATATGCAAATGGACCAAACCTATAAAAGTGTAAAGAACCCGTGACCAGTTGTCCATCTTGGGGTCCATTTTATGGAAGTAGCCTCTGGTTCCGCAGGGTGTACCTTGAAGGCCCTTCAAATAAATACCTACCTTTATTCCCTCACTCTTGTCTAGTCTCCATTTCTAGGTGGCTGGGGGGAAGGCATCAGAAGTACAAATATGAGTATTTCTTGCAATTATTTCTTACCCTTTAGTACTTCTCCTCTGTTTAACATTGGTCTCAGAACACTTCCAAAACATTTTAATTATTTCACTTTTTTCTCTATATTTTATTTATTTATCATTTTGGTAATAGATATGGTGATGTGATCTAGTGTTTTTTTAGTTCACACTTTGAACCTGTATTAAGATCACATGGTATGCTACTGCAGAGAAATTGTAAATTAAGAATAAAAAGTATAATGCACAGTAAAACAAATTCAACAGAAAAACTTTCTGAGGTTTTTGATGACATAAAGTTTACCTATTGTTGTCGTTGCCCTTATGCTTGATTGTCACCTTGCTTATTTTTGTTAAATCAGCCACAATAAAACAGGTCCATTACTTTTAACACCATTTATGATTTAAACAATAGTGTTGGGGTGAAGAATCTGTTTTTCTTTTGGTTAAAGAACTTATTATTAAAAAAGGTAATAATGCAAAGGATTATCACAGCCCTTTTACACTTGGATCTGTAGCCCTGTTATACTTGCAAATCTATTTGTTCCCAACAGTTGAAATTTTTAGTTCATTTCTTGATCAGTTCTTGCCTAATGGCAGAAGCTTCCAGTGGTTGTAATAGATGAAGATTTTAATTATTCTTTATTTTGACAAAGGTATGTGAGATTTGACCTCTGTTAGCAAAATAACAATTTAAAAGTGAAGTGAAGTGAACAAAGGAGGTTGCAAAAATTTAGTCTTCAGTGATTCATCCCAACAGCAACACTGAAACAGACCATCGACTACCTTTTATACCCTAGTACAACTACATTTAAACTGGGATTCTTCTTATTTATTTATGAGGATACATTGTAATGTGTAACCATCTGGTATTTCAAATCCAGCTTTGCCTGATTATTTTCTGGTGTCTGTGTCTCTGGATGGTACACTGAATTACAGGAGATCTGAAGTATGGAGATTTAAAGACTCTCTAATTAAAGCTGCAGCATTTGTGCAACAGATGAAGACGATTTCAGAATAAATTAATATCAATAAAAACCAAGAAGCTAGCCTGGGTGTTTTGTGGGAAGCTGCCAAAGCAGTCATGAGGGGTAGAATAATTTGCTTAGCTGCAGCAGCAATACAAAAAGTATATCTTGAGTACCAGTGTAAATTAGAAAAGGAAGTTAATGAGATGAAAAAAGCAACATAAATAGCAGGTACCCTAGGACCCTCCAACTTTTGATTAAACAGAGGGAAAGTAAATGCTTTGTGGTGAATAACACAGACAATGTGTTAAAGCTTAATGAACAAATGTACTCTGAAAAGGGGAATAAATCCAACAAATTATTTACATATGATTGGAATATGAAAAGAAAACTTCTTTTTCAGTTTGAGAATGAAAAGGCACTGCAACAGATCATAATCCAAGAACTGTAATAAGATTTCTTGCATGTTCTTTATAAAACAGATTTATTCTAGCTAAATATGGGTCATGAGGAGATAGTCTCCTTATCTGAAATTCTATTGCCATGGCTTAAGAAAAGAAGTAAGATGAAGTTGTTTCTTCTGGGATCAGAAGTTAACAACAAGCCAGTGAAGATTCTTCTCTCAAAAAACCCCAACAGACCAGATGGAATCAGTGTTATTAAAAGAAGTTGTTTTGGTTTTGTTTGTATGACTGAAAAAGCTTTGATTTATTTGACTTCCTTCTCTCTTATGGAAATAGAAGCATTATAATCTGCAGTGAAAAAAAAAATCTGTATGATAGATCATATATTGTTTAACATTGGCCTTGGTATAAGAAAATTTTCCCTTCTTGAGACAGTAGCCATTTTCCTTATTGTGTAGTCTTTCATTCAACAAAAGATAAGCAACTTACTCAACACAGCTATTGGGGATTGTTGCTGTTAAATTTGATGTTACAGCAACATAATTAAAGAGGGATATAAACATCAGTAGACTGTAATGTGGCAGTTTCTAGCATCCTTTACTCAATACCATAGTTGAACTGTGTTATAGTTTGTGACAGAATGAGGATTCACAGAAAAAGAGCATGAAAGAAAACAAAGGAAAAGACAAGAAAATGGTATACATCATGTATGAAGCTATTATAACTACAAGGAAAATCAAATTAAAAGGTTAGATCAAAGTACATTTTAAGGAAGAAAGACCTGTAGTATGATTTTCATAGATTAAAGTTTTTCACAGAAGTCGAAGGCTATGAGGGACTTTCAGAATTTTAAGATCTGCTGTTCCTAAGGGACTGACTCCAAAGTTGAGTATAAAGTTATACTTCTAGAACTTGTCACTGTAGATTTAAATTGTTTCCTTTTCAATTGTTTGAAAACCTGCACTTGGTTTATGGTTCTTGTAGACAGTATTTTCTTGAGCACAAAGCCTCACTGACACAATTTCTTTCACTTTCCTGAGTCCATAAGAGGATATGGCAGAGAATCTAGACTTAGGGCATAGCAGATGTAACGTTGCACAAGGGTTACCTGCCTCCACAGATACTGTGTCTTATCAAGATGTGTAGGAGCTGCACACATGAAGTGAGTGGTTCATAAGAGACTGCTGAATTAAACCTGGCAGCTGGCTTCACTTTAGTTGTCAGTGATCCAGCTCTTGCAGATTCAATTAGCGGTTTTGGTTCAATTAACCAGAACTTTCATGTGAATCTCCCATGTTCTCAGAGCAGAACCTTATTGCCTTCCCAAGCAGTTCTTCACAAGCATGTAAAAGTCATGTTTGGCAGCAAAACTAAATGATTTGACAGGTCAAACAGGACTTTAGTTATTCCGTAGGTGAAATCAGAAGTGTAGTTGAGAGAGTTCAGGGTCCATGCACAATGTGTATGGGCTTATCTGAGCTCAGTGTTGGCAAACAGGATATCTCACGTCTAAGGTCAGATGTAAATAGCAGAGCAGCATCACTTACCTAATTGTTTTCGGGTCATACTGAGCCAAGTTCCCATCTGGAGAGAGGGAAGCAAACAAAGGGCTTGTTTAATCATGCAGCTGAAGGTTACTTACACAGGCAAGCCCAGTACTGAAATACCGATAGCAGTAACCTTATTAGCCACTGAAATTGCTGTGAATAGAATAAACCATATCGATTATTAACGTTCACAGGAGTCAGTGCCCTTTGTTCCATAGAAGAGACCTCAGGGAAAAGAGTATTAAATGGTAATTATTGGTCTGACACGTCCAGAAAATAGTGTCTTGTCTTCCCCAACTGGAACACTTCATAGCAACAGTGACTGAAATGTAAATCACTAGGACCAGTTCTCACCCTCAGCTTCCCTCCTGACCTATTTCTCTGAGAAACTGCACCACTGAGAGACCTTAGTTGGATGTATGACTCAGACTACATCATACTTGCTACAAGGGGGATATTGTTTTGGGCATCTAACCTCAAACCAAATTTAAGAAAAAATACAATCTTCAGGCTATTCCAGCCTTCAGATACAGTCAGGATTCATATCCCCCAAAGGATAGGAACATAATAAAATCTGTTATCTTCTAAAAATTTAGTATGAACTCCACATTTTAGAAGTTATTCCATTCTGTTGTTAAGGCTGAGGTAAATTTTCTTCTTAAAGAAGGGACTCAGATATTTTGCTGTATATGAAGATGGAACTGTAATTTTCCTTTTTTGGCTGTATATAAAAATGTTACTTTTGACTTTATATTTAACTGGACTACGATTTCTGAAAAGTGTTGGGCATCAAAACTGAAGATCATGGGTATTTTAAAGAACAACTCTATCCTATCAATATCCTAAAATTGGATTTGAAGAAAGTGGGAAAACAGATACCAACTGCATAAATGCAAGTCAAAGCACATACCCACAGAACATGTTTCTAGAGATTGTCATATGTATTTTAGTGCATGGAACACCTGAATTTCCCAGGTCATATACATTTTTGTGCAAGGTGTACTTAACCTTCCCAGTATATATATTTATTAGATTTGAAAAATGTTATAGGACCTCTGTCCTGGAAATTAAGAGAACAGTGGATGATCATTACGTGAGTAAAAACATTATGAAAACCTCATCTGCTAACAAGTTGGGAGATGCCAGAAATGTTCAGGTGGCATTCAAATGTTCAAGTTATCTCATATCACCATGCTTTCATAGAGGCATCTTCCAAAAGACCAGGTATTTTTAACTGTAAATATGTGTTGAGAGGCATAACTTTATCTACCTTAACTTGTAGATAACTCTGTGAACACTACTGAAATGAATTATTGAATTCCACGAACTACAGCTTATTTGAATTTTCAGTTTACACTGGTTTTAATGAGACCTAAACCAAGCTTTTAAAACATCAGACTATGTTTAGTTGCTCTTCTACTGATCAGAGGCACGTGCTTGGCCATTTGTGTAAAACCCCCTTGCTAACTCTGGTTGAAGCCATGTCATATACTTGCCTTTCTCAGTTCCTCATTTCAGCATACTTCAATAGCAGCATTTACTTTAGCTTTTTCCCGTGTTTAACCTAACATAATTGACACATTTTATTACAGATTTGTTTGCTAGATCTGGGAAACAAAGATAATCTTTCATTGTAACTTAATGTTAGATAATTTTATAATTATTTTTATATTGTTTAAAAAAAAGAAAATATTTCTACTTGATAGACAAGATGAGATGTATTTGCTGTTTTTAATGTCAACCTGATCAGACTTGACCTTGAGTTGATGACTTCAAATTTTCATTGACTTAAAAAAAGGGTTCACTGATCTGAAAAAAAAAAAAAAAAAAAAAAAGAGTTTATGCTAACAAAATTTTGATTATATTGTGTCTCAATATAATCTTCTTAAATAGTCACTGGTTCCTTTCAAGGATTTAGTAAATTGCATCCGTATAAAATTACCTATTAAGCTAGTAAAACAGTACCTGGATAAATCTCACTCACTACCTTATAAACATCTGAGTTACAGCAATTACCTAAAAATACCAAGTCAGGATCTAATCCAGCTTTTGCACTTCTGCATGAATAAGGACATTCTCTTTCTACAACATCCTACTTAAAGCTGAAACAAGCTGAAGAAAAGGAAAATAATAAAACCAAACCATTTTTCATTGCTGTATATTAATTTTTCAATTAACTTTGGCACATCCATTCAATAAAATTAAGCAAGGCAGAAGTGAAATAAATATGGACTATTTCCATCCTTTATTTGACGTGGAGGAAAACATAACAGCAAAGGATGAGGAAAAGTCTGAGGTACTTAATGCCTTCTTTGCCTCAGGCTTTAATACTAACACCAGTTGTTGTCTGGGTACCCAGACTCTCGACTTGGAAGACAGGGCTAGAGAGCAGAATGAAGCCCTCATAATCTCAGGTGAAATGGTCAGCAACCTGCTACACCACTTGGACACATACAAGTTTATGGGACCAGATGGATCCACAACAAAGGGATTGAGGGAACTTGTGGAAATGCTCACTGAGCCTCTTTCAGTTATTTACCAGCAGTCCTGGCTAAGCAGGGAAGTCCCACGTGTCTGAAAGTTAGCAAATGTGGTGCCTACCTACAAGAAGGACTGGAGATAGGTTCCGGGGATTTATGGGTCTGCCAGTCTTACCTTGGTGCCAAGGAAGGTCACGGAGCAGATCATCTACAACAATGTGGACTGCTTAGATTATGTTTTTTACCTAGACTTTGGTAAAGCCTTTGACACTGTTTCCCACAGTGTTCTCCCAGAGAAGCTGGCACTTTGTGGCTTTGATGGGTATTCTCTTCACTCAGGAAAAAACTGTCTGAATGGCCAAGCCCAAAGGGTGGTGGTGAATGAAGTTAAACCCTGTGGTCACAGGTGATGTTCCCCAGGGCTCAGTATTGCAACCAGTTTTGTTTAGCAACATTATCACTGATCTGGATGAGGGTATTGAGAGTACTCTCAGTCAACTTGCAGATGACACCAAACTGGGAGGGTGTATTGATCTGTTGGAGGGTAGAAAGGGTCTACAGAGGGATCTGGATCAATAAACTAAGGCCAGTTGGATAAGGTTCAACTCGTTTAACCTGGAGAAAAGGAGGCTGAGGGGAGACCTTATTGCTCTCTACAACTACCTGAAGGAAGTCATAAAATCACAGAATCACGGAATCATAGAACCATAGAATCACAGAATCATAGAACCATAGAATCATAGAATCATATGCTCATTATGCTGAGTTAGAAGGGACCCATCAGGATCATCAAGTCCAACATCAAGTCCAGTCCATCAAGTCCAACTCCATGCACAGGACACCTCAAGAATCACAGCCTGTGCCCTAGAGCATTGTCCAAACTCTTCTTGAACTCTGACAGGCTTGGTGCTATGATGACTTCCCTGGGGATCCTGTTCCAGTGCTCAGCCACTCTCTGAGTGAAGAATCTTTTCCTATTATCCAACCTAAACCTCCTCTAACTCAACTTCATGCTGTTTCCTCAAGTCCTGTCACTGGACATGACAGTGAAGAGATCAGTGCCTGCCCCTCCTCTTCCCCTCACGAGGAAGTTGCAGACTGCAATGAGATCTCCCCTCAGTCTCCTCTTCTCCATGCTAAACAAACCAAGAGATGTCAGCCACTCCTCATTCGGCTTCCCCTCCAGATAATCCTTGTGGCCTCAAATTACCTCAAATTGCACCAGGGTCAATACAGATTGTGTATTAGAAAACATTTATTCACAGAAAGGGTTGTCAAGCATGGAAACACATTGCCCAAGGAAGTACTCAATTCCCCATTCCTGGAGAAACACAAAATCATAATGACATTATTCTTTGAGACATGTTTTAGTGGTGGACTTGGTGGTGCTTGATCTACAGCTGGACTTGATGATCTTATAGGACTTTTCCAACATAAACAATTTTCTAATTCTTCTTTACTTCTGCCAAAGATGAGAAATATCCTAATATTGATGTTTCTACACCCTTCTTATTGCTTTGGCTTTCTGAGAGTGGAAAACGAGATGGGGTGGAAATAGACTACATACAGGTATGGAGTATGAATAGATACTCTTGTGTTTGTGTTTATTACTATTTCTNTAATCATAGAATCGTAGATTATGCTGAGTTAGAAGGGACCCATCAGGATCATCAAGTCCAACATCAAGTCCAGTGCATCAAGTCCAACTCCATGCACAGGACACCTCAAGAATCACAGCCTGTGCCCTAGAGCATTGTCCAAACTCTTCTTGAACTCTGACAGGCTTGGTGCTATGATGACTTCCCTGGGGATCCTGTTCCAGTGCTCAGCCACTGTCTGAGTGAAGAATCTTTTCCTATTATCCAACCTAAACCTCCTCTAACTCAACTTCATGCTGTTTCCTCAAGTCCTGTCACTGGACATGACAGTGAAGAGATCAGTGCCTGCCCCTCCTCTTCCCCTCACGAGGAAGTTGCAGACTGCAATGAGGTCTCCCCTCAGTCTCCTCTTCTCCATGCTAAACAAACCAAGAGATGTCAGCCACTCCTCATTCGGCTTCCCCTCCAGATAATCCTTGTGGCCTCAAATTACCTCAAATTGCACCAGGGTCAATACAGATTGTGTATTAGAAAACATTTATTCACAGAAAGGGTTGTCAAGCATGGAAACACATTGCCCAAGGAAGTACTCAATTCCCCATTCCTGGAGAAACACAAAATCATAATGACATTATTCTTTGAGACATGTTTTAGTGGTGGACTTGGTGGTGCTTGATCTACAGCTGGACTTGATGATCTTATAGGACTTTTCCAACATAAACAATTTTCTAATTCTTCTTTACTTCTGCCAAAGATGAGAAATATCCTAATATTGATGTTTCTACACCCTTCTTATTGCTTTGGCTTTCTGAGAGTGGAAAACGAGATGGGGTGGAAATAGACTACATACAGGTATGGAGTATGAATAGATACTCTTGTGTTTGTGTTTATTACTATTTCTTTTTAGGTGATGTATGAGAGAAAGGAAAAATATTATCTTCTAGTATGATGGCAGAGATCACAGAAGGAACACAGATGTGTACAGATAAGTACCACTTACTTTATTATTGTCAAAATATGCCCCAAAATTATGAATAAATTCTAGTAGATATTTAGAACTCTTGGACTTTGTACAATAATTTTGACCTATGAGATCAGAAGGCATAATGTAATCTTCGTGAAGTCAAGGGGTATTTTACTCTTTACTTCACTGAAAGCAACAGTTTGATCCAAATGGCAAATGTTGTCTAAAATGGAACAAGGTTTTATGCCAGTAGAATCCATCCAATCCCATCAGTATTTAATACCCAGTTAAGATTTTAGACTAAAGAAAAGTGTAGACTTTCCTGACTTGCCACATTCATTGTTGTGATGAGAATCATGCTCACCTTGCATACTTTGCCTGACAAAGCCTGGCAGGATGCTTGGCAACAATGAGAAGACTGGCTCAGAAATTTACTGTAATATGTTCCTGAAAGAGGAAAAAATGCATTTAACAGTAATCTTTTTTTTTTTTCCTTGTAAGGTGATGATATCTTCGTTTGTTTCTAGATTTTGCTTTAAAGGAATAGGTATAAGCTGGCTGAGCCCTAAAATTCATACTGTATATTTCATTACTGCATCAGGGATTCCTGTGATATACCATATCTGCTTGGAGTAAAATACATTAATAAATCTCCCAATATTCTCTGCATCACAGGAAGAGCCCACCTACAGCTCTTCTGCCTGGAAGGCTTCAGCATAGCCTCCTGTCTACAGAGGATAGCTGTGCTGAGGGAGGGCAAAGAGGTACAGTTAATGGCTGGAACACTGTGATACTGATGTAAGAGTAAGAGGCAGGCCATGGGGCTGACTCTTAAGAAATAAGAAGAAACAAATAATGAAAAAACAAAGGAAAAGATTGCTAATAGGCTTCAAAAGACATTATCATAAAATCCACAAAAGCAAGAGGCAGATCTTTACTTTAAATATGTATCAAAATTACTGTAAAGTAAATTTTTCTGCTTAATTCACGTGTATACTGTTGCATGTTCAGTATGGTATAACTGTCAAGTTCAGTGTATATAGCTGTTCATAAATTTAGAAGTCCCTCGCCTTCTGCACTTGTTTTATTTCTAACACTGAAAGGTCTGATTCATCACTCCATTATTCAAACTTTAAGTGTAGTGCACTTTCGCTGGAGGAAAAGTGGAACAGTCTGGTTTAAATCAGGTTCCATTCTATTTTCAATATGATGAAAATGGTAAAAAATAGGTTTTGTCCAGTTCAACTCTAATGCACTCCCTTTCTCTGTGCAGACCTGTGCACTCTCAATTTCTGTCAGCCCTATCTTGCTCTTGTCTTTCTAGAATCAGATTCCATGTCAACAAAGAGTCAAGTCCCAGTTCCAGGTAGAAATTAAAAAGTAAATACAGAACAGAAGTGAAGAAGAAAGAAAAATGTATCTACAGCAACAGTGATGTGTCATGGAAATCATTCTGCTGCTAAGAAGATAATTTGAAAGTTCAAGACAACTGTGATTCTTTCTGCCTACCATAACTCTTTTTTCTTGTCAGTCCACTCCAGTACAGTAGAAATGTCTTTCTACAGCCGAGGCACTGTGACACATTTTCCTTGACACTTAAAAAGAGCTTTTAATCCATACTATGAGATACGTGTGGTGCTACGAAAAATCATGTACTTTTACATTGAAATTCCCTCTACGTTAGAGATTAAGACGACATTAAGATATAATATTTTAAAATGTAATTAGGGGTAAAAATTATGAACATGCGTACTTTTACCATCTATTTCCTCTAAGGTATCAATTTAAGCCATTTTAATTCTTCCCTTAATATGTTAAAGATGCAAATAACATTCTTACTGTGTCACATTGGCAGGTGTTGCTCCCGTAAGAAACCTAACTTCAGTAAAAAGTAGTTGTGCAGGTAAGGTTGAATGTCTTCTCTGAAAAAAAGTTATTGGTCTCTTATATATCTGATATTGCTGTAAGATAAAACTTGTGGTATTTGTAGAAAATAAGTATTTCTGAAGGCATAAAAAAAAAAAAAAGAAGCAGCACTGTAAATTCAGAAAACCATAATTATACAATAGAACTACTGTAGATTTATATCCCTGTGACTGTGGTTACAATTTATCCTTATTTCATAGCTAACTTACCTAACTGTATTCTACTATACTTTCATGTAGCCTTTTCTGAAAAATCTATATCAGAATCTGGGCGCTGGTTTAAGAGAGCCTGAGACCATAACTCAGATTCTTAAGGGTAGGTAAATGCCTACAATATTAGAGAGTCCCCAACAGTATTTTCAAAAGCCCTTAATCTCTACTGAAACTAATCAGCATTGAAAATTAATCTGGAAGCAGGACTATAGTCATGTGTCATGAGATTATAGAGTGACATTTATTTTCCCTCTCTCCAAACCTGTGATCTTTTAATTACTCTGTGAAAAGCAGAACAGGTGAAAAAGGAAACATTCAAAAAGATCTGTACCCTGTTTTATTTGTTTGATGCCTACAACATAAGGTAAAAGAATCAAATTTACAAACCTTGTAGAAGAAAGCAATAAAATCACAGGACACGAAGGACAACTGATTAGAAGGGACCCAACTGCTGAGACTGGAAAAAAGAGCTGTCTTTTTGGTGACGGAAAAGATCAGTACTCCCATTCTCGAGCTGTTTATGAATTTTACCCTAAACAGTAGTTGGATAAAACAGAGACAGTTACTGTGGAAGTGGCAAGACATGTTTTTAAACAAAAATTGCAATATTTTTTTTCTAAAAGTGATGATGTTTTGGTCTTTTCTTTTTTTTTCACAGAAACACCTACCTGCAAACCTGAGATGTAGCTTCAGGGAAGGAGCAGTTCATTGAACATTTTCCACAGGCAGTATGCTTTGACTATTACACTTTTCACATTTGCATTGTATCTGTCTTATGGCAGGTATATTCAGGTGAACATTCATGTGTTCAGCTTAATGCTATAAACTTCACAACCAAAATAAAGCTCACACTTTTTTTGATGATGAGCTGTTTAGTGTCATCGAAAATAATCATCCTTGAGCTAGAGATAAAACCATGATTCAAAATTAAACTACATCACAATCAGGAATCTTGCTTGACATTAACCTACATAAATTTTGTCAGATTACTTAAATTCTTTATATTTTA
The DNA here is from genome assembly GCA_013397175.1 of Platysteira castanea. Lineage (NCBI taxonomy): Eukaryota > Metazoa > Chordata > Aves > Passeriformes > Platysteira > Platysteira castanea. The sequence goes on from VYXC01006935.1 coordinate 23,527, forward strand.
AGAACCGTAGTAGCAACAAAATATACAACCTGTGATGAATACAGGACTTTCAAGGAGTTGATTCAGTGCATGTCACCACAAATCTGCTGGAAAGACGCTAAGCTGAAAATGTTTTATACCTGCGTGATGTACTGTGCCTGCACAATATGGTTCTATGTCACATGCAAAGTGAATCTGTTGCTTCAAGGATAAGTAAAACTATGTGCTACCTGTTGAAGAGTTGCTCAGTATGTCATTGTGCCATTTTGCAGGATTTCTGAACATCCAAGAAACAGCATGATACATCATTGGTCAGTGCGGCAGGGCAGTGGATTAGAGCAGTACCTCTAATAAAAGTGTGGTATTGGCATCTGAGTCAGTGTATTGCTCTAAAATTTTTTAGTATTTTGATACGCAGATCCTGAGGAATAGTAGTCTTTCAGACGAGATCCACTTCCTAGCTTTATGCTGTATTTACAGCAAGCCTTCTTGTGGGCAGAAGAGTACTAGTGACATAAGCAAAAGACACTTCTTTGAAATACAAAACTCATCAGTTTATAGTGGTATATAACCCTCTATCTATTCATATGCAGTGAGTTCTGGATTAAATATGTGTTTATAATAATCATTAACATAATACCTACATAATACCTGCATAAATATTAACATAACCTACATAGGTATCCTTGCTTTGATGGAGAATTCACTTTACATTCTTCTGCCCATTGAAGAAATAATTCAATTCCTGTTTATATGCTCAAAGAAAGAAGTCAAAAATTTCAAGTCGTATGTGTGGAGATCACAGAAAAAAATCATAACAAAATAATACATAGCAATATTAAGAGACAAAGCAAACGAAGAAAAAAACCTGAACTGTAAGCAGAATAAGAAAAGCAGACTTTGGACAAAGAATGAAAAAGACAAGCCTTGGTAAGATTAAAAGAAGAAAATGAGAAAAAATATATGGTAGTAAAAGAGAAGGAAAATGTCAAACAATAAAACTGGATGACACCTGTGTCATGTTTTTTTTTCCTTGAGGACAAGACCAGTGATCATGCAAGTAACCATGGGGAGAGAGTGGCTGTAAGAAACTCACTGAGAGTTCTGATAACAAATTAATGTGATGCTAGAATGGCTAGTACTTTGAAGACATGGACCCACTTTCAAATTTCTGCACAGCTAAATACAGATAAAAGTCAAATTTGATTATGTTTAAGGAATGTGGGATAAAGGTTTAACATGATCAAAACTTTCCAGTTGTATCCTGGGCTGTATCAAAAGAAGTAGAGCCAGTAGATCAAGCAAGGTGATTCTACAGCTCTATTCCACTCTTGTGAGACCCCTGCACCAGGAGTGCTGCATCCAACTCTGGGGTTTCCAACATAAGAAGGATATAGACCTGACAGAATGAGTCCAGAGGAGGCCAGAGCCAGTAGATCAAGCAAGGTGATTCTACAGCTCTATTCCACTCTTGTGAGACCCCTGCACCAGGAGTGCTGCATCCAACTCTGGGGTTTCCAACATAAGAAGGATATAGACCTGACAGAATGAGTCCAGAGGAGGCCACAAAGATGCTCAGAGGGCTGGAGTACTTCTCCTGTGAAGACAGGCTAAAAGAGTTTGAAGACCTTATAGCAGCTTTCCAGTACCTAAAAGAGGGGTTCGAGAGACCTGAAGAGGGACTTTTCACAAGGGCATACAGTAATAGTACAATGTATAAGATCTTTAAACTGGAAGAGGGTAGGTTTATGTCAGGAAAAATTCTTTCCTGTGAGGATGGCCAGGCAGAGGAACAAGTTGCCCAGAAAAGATGTGGATGCCTGTGGTGGTTTGACCCTGGCTGGTTGCCAGGTGCCCACCAAAGTTGCTCCATCATTTCCATCCTTAACTGGACAGAGAAGAGAAAATATAACAAAAAGGTCATGAATAGAGACAAGGACAGGGAGAGATCACTCACTAATTACTGTCACAAGCAAAACAGACTTGAATTTATTACCAATCAAAATTAGAGTAGGATAATGAAAAGTAAAAAAAAAAAAATCTCAGAAACACCTTCACACCACCTCTCCCTTCTTCCTGGGCTCCTGGGCTTAGCATCATTCCTAATTCTTTACCTCAACCCCCGTGGCACAGGGAGATGGGGAATAGATTTTAGGGTCAGTTCATCACATGTTTTCTGCTGCTTCCCCTTTCTCCTCAGGCTGAGTCATCCTTCCCTACTTCCAGTGTGGGGTTTCTCCCACAGAAAACAATCATTCATGAACTCCGCCAGTGTGGGTCCTTTTCACAGGGTGCANATGTGGATGCCTGTGGTGGTTTGACCCTGGCTGGTTGCCAGGTGCCCACCAAAGTTGCTCCATCATTTCCATCCTTAACTGGACAGAGAAGAGAAAATATAACAAAAAGGTCATGAATAGAGACAAGGACAGGGAGAGATCACTCACTAATTACTGTCACAAGCAAAACAGACTTGAATTTATTACCAATCAAAATTAGAGTAGGATAATGAAAAATAAAAAAAAAAAAAAATCTCAGAAACACCTTCACACCACCTCTCCCTTCTTCCTGGGCTCCTGGGCTTAGCATCATTCCTAATTCTTTACCTCAACCCCCGTGGCACAGGGAGATGGGGAATAGATTTTAGGGTCAGTTCATCACATGTTTTCTGCTGCTTCCCCTTTCTCCTCAGGCTGAGTCATCCTTCCCTACTTCCAGTGTGGGGTTTCTCCCACAGAAAACAATCATTCATGAACTCCGCCAGTGTGGGTCCTTTTCACAGGGTGCAATCCTTCAAGAACAGGTGCTCCAATATTGATCCCTCACAGGGTTACAAGTCTTACCAGCAAAACTGCTCCAACTGCTCTTCCTATGGTTCTGCAGGTCCTGTGGGGAGACTGCTCCAGCATGGACTTCCCATGGGATCACAGCTTTCTTTTGAGCATCCACCTGCTACAGCATGCTAAACTTTTCGGTCTCCTAAATGGTCTGAATGTGGATCTCTGGTCCCACATGGATCTCCACGTTCTGCATGGGTGGGCACCTTCTGTCTCACTACGGTCTGCACCACAGACTGCAGGGGAATCTCAGCTCCAGCACCTGGAGCATGTTCTCGCTCTCCTGCTTCATTTTCCTTGGTGCTTGCAAAGTTTTTTCTTTCACATTTTCTCTCTCCTTTCTTCTCTACTTCAATTACTTCTACCCTATAACTTTTTTCATTCTCAAATATGTAATCACACAGGCACTGCTACATCTCTGATTGGCTTGGCCTTGGCTGGTGGTGGGTCTGTCTTGGAGCCGGCTGGCATTGGCTCTGCCAGACATGGGAGAAGCTTCTGGTAGATTATCACAGAAGTAACCCCTGTAGCACCCCCCCGGCTACCAAAATCTTGCCATGCAAACCCAAGACAATGACCCATTCCTGGGAGTTTTCAAGACAGGCTGGATGGGGCTTTGAGCGACATGGTCAAAAGGATGGTCTTCCCTGCCTTAAATGATCTTTCAGGTCCCTTTCACCTCAAACCATTCTATGATCCTCAGTAAATTCTATAGAAAAAATAATAGAAGGAGGGAAAGAGGAAGAAGATTGATGCGGGGCAGAAGAAAATTTCACACACAGGATATTAGGAAATTAGTTAAAAATTTGAAGGAATTCAGATAATGAAAACTATTCAATATTTCTAAAAAAAAAATTTGTCCTTTCAACATTATTAGTTCCACTTCTGTCTTTGATTATACCTCTAATGTCTTCTCAAAGCCTTCATTTTAGGTAATTATGATTTATAGGTGAGGTCTTTGCACTGCAATAAGTATTGTCTTGGAATGTGATATATGTATATATTTAGCTGCAGATTAGGGCTGAGTGGCTATTAAATTCTGAAAAGTCACTGAACTGACATTCCACCCTTATCTTTCTCCATGACAGCTATAAACAGTGTGGATTGTGAAAGGAGAAAAAAAATCCAGGGTTAGAACCAAAACTGTACTTTTACTACTTCGCATCAAAGTAATTTAGAAAGTTGCTTTGCTATGAAATTGCCATAACTTTCTCATCTAAATGCTATAATTTCATTATGCAGGTCTTCAGTGTACCTAAACTTAAGTATACTGGCTCCTTGTGCACAGCTATTCATGTAAATGATGATTCAGCTATTTATATTGATACTTAGAGTGAAAATCATCTCACCTAACTTGAGTTATCTATAATGTGGAAGTCTACATCTGAGACACATTCCCTAAAATCTCTTTATAGTTCCTCCAAGTGAAGCAAAGAGGCATTTTTAGGAAGCAATTTTTTCCTTCTATTTTAAGCTGAGATTAATTGTTCTCTACAGTTGGTTCTTTCTCTCTCTCCAGGAGCATAAAGGAATTTATTAAGAATGCTTGGGGAAATTAGTTTTGGCATACATATTCAGAAGGAGATGTCGACATTTAGACAGAGAAAGCCTGCCTTCAGATTCTGCATAGACAAACATAACAGAAAAGGCTGTGATAGTTCCAATTCTGTCTTTGCTTTGCAAGTAGAAGTGCCGTATTTGAATGAAGGCTTCAGCTAACAAAGCACTGCAAACATAGTGAAGACTGCTGCATAGGAGGCATGCGTATGCGTTTTTAAAGGTAAGCAAAGATTAGTGACTCAGGTTTCTAAAGAAGCATTAATTGCTTAAATGTTCTTTAGTATGAAATTGGTTTATTAAGTGATTTTGCTTCCTGGTTTCTCAGGTATGTTTTCCCCTTTTTGAGACAACTTGAAGTTGCAAAGTAGCTGGAGAGTATATAATTGAAGTCTCTTTGGATAGGATTCAGTGCAAGACGCTTTCCTATTCATATTTACATATGAGATAGCTTTCTGAACTTCCACTGTGGCCAGTGGAATTGTTGGAAGTGTAACATATATGAATCTATATTCAGAAATATTAAATCTTAGAAACATAGAATCGTGAAAGTTGGAAAATGCTTTTAAGAATAACAAATCCAACTACTAATCTAACAGTGTCAAGTCCACCACTAAACCATATCCCGGACAACCATGTCTTCACATCTCTTAAAAACCTCAAAGGATGGCAACTCAACAACTTTGCTGGGCAGCCTGTTCCAGTGCTTGACAACCAGTGCAGAGAAAAAGTGTTTCCTAATATCCAAACTAAAATTCCCCTTTGCAATTTGAGACCATTTCCTCTTGTTCTATTACTTGTTATTTAGCAGAAGAGCCCAATACCACCTTGTTACAACCTATTTTCAGGTTGCTGTAGAGAACACTGAGGTCTCCAGGAACTTCAGCCTCCTTTTCTCCTGGTTAAACAGCACTAGTTTGTTGTTATCCTGTGTGCAGTGATCCAGCCTGTCTGATCCCTCTGTAGAACCTTTCTACCCTCCAGCAGATCAACATTCCCATTCATATGCAAAAGTATTGAGGGTCCACTCAATCCCCTCTTCCAGGTCATTGATAAAGATATTAAACAGAACTGGCCCCAAAACTGAGCCCTGGAAGACACCAGTTGTGGCTGGTTTCTAGCAGTATTTAATTATACTCACCACCACTCTTTGGACTGATGACTGTATTGTGAGAGATTAAGTAAATCTATAAGTTATAGCAGATGACAATTCACAAGATTCACTATTCTCTATTTCAAAAAACCAACAGGGCTAAAGGAACTAGAGGTCTAGTGTTCAGAGCTTTTAAATGATTGAGATTGTGTCAGTAAGTTAAGTTAGTTTATGAAGTTCTTTGCAACTGTCCCTGGTTCTAGAATTTAAAATTTCATAAGAAGTACTTTTTAATCCTTAACATGGTTATCAGTGTCATCAGTTTAATAAGAAACTTGTCCAGAAAATTTTATTTTGCTTTAATGTGTGTTCATGAACAGGTACCTTTTAAGAAACAAGCCCAGCAAACTAAATAAATCTTTATTTAGGCACATAGGTATCTATTTTAATTTTGTGATTTATATTTCTGAACAGAGGTGACCATATTTTTTCTGGTTTTTATTAAGTAGAGCTTAACATTTTTCTCTGCAAGTTAAGTAAGGATAGAGCAGTTTCACTTTAGATCAGAAACAAGACCATGACAATAAATAGATGTTTGTTCAAAAAATAAAATAAAATAATCAACAGAAGGTGCATTTTAAAAGGAACATTGCTCAGATTCCTAGTTTTGCTAATATAATCACATAAATCTTTAACTGTGACAATTCAGTAGCAAATGAGTGATGTATAGAGGTATGTTTTATTGTTAGCTCAGTACTCTAAATTCAGTGAATAGCAGGAGATGTGCCACTTGCAGATACTGGAATGAAAGACTACTGATAGCAATCAACAGGGGCCTTCTGCAGAGTAAAAGAAATCTGACTCCTAACACACAGCAAATACAAAGCAAACCCTACAGCAGTTCCTTAGTAAGTATTGGGCAAGGCTGTCTTGGGCATAGTTCCTCTTCCAAATTTTTCAAAAGAAATTTAAAGTTTTTGAATCTCCAGCTGACCATACTCTTTTCTGCTGAGTGGTGTCAGTATTATTCTAGTTAAATTGGTCATTAAAAAAACAACCAAAAAAAGCATTTTCTCTTTCAGGGAAAGTGGTTGCAATTTTATTTTCTCTATACTGTGTAATGAGGGCAGCTTTGAGGTATTCTGAATACTGCATACCAAAGTTGTGTGATTCATGGGTGTTCAAGACCACATGGCCTCTACGTAAATAGGATATATGTCCTTTATGTGGCTTGAGCTGCTGCTGCATATGTCTAAATATCTAGTTGTAATTGTGTAGACTAGAGGTAAGTGGGAAGCAAAACAATCCATATTTTTAACTGGTTTTGAGGCTGTCTCACACTAAGAATTCATAGCAAACCATATTTTTTTTTATTTTCAGAAGAGTAATTTATAGGCTTTAGCTTTGTGTTCCATTTCAGAAGCTGTGGAGGGTTAGCAAATAAACTAGTTTGATTGCCTAAGTACAACATGTTTTTAATACTAGAACAACTCATTCAGATTTTTTGGTGATTCAATAATGTCTTTTTGTTGCCCTGGGCTATATCTAAAGAGCATTCTCCTCTGTCACACTGCTGTCTTCTATGCAGGATAAAAAGAATATATTTACAACCATCGGCAACCTGATAAAACTACTCAGACATGAGAATAAAGTGACTGAAGAAACAGAATTACTTCAGTTGTGTGAAAATACCATTACATCCAAATAAGTTTATTGTTTCAGCACAAAAGGTGTGTTACTTTTCTCAGATAGTGAGATTTCTTTACTGGAGATAAGTTAGCTTCCTTCAATCTTGTCAACTGAACAAGAGACAGAAAAAGTATAACCCTATTAATGAATTTCAGTTCTAAAATACCTTAGCTGAAATCCTTTAACAGCTAAACTTCTTTGTCTACCCAGGGGTCTGAGTAGCACAGTTCCTCTTAACAGTGTTACAGACTCTTTTAGAAATACCAAACAGATATTGACCAAAATAATGTTTAATGTGTTCATCAGATAAACAGCTGCACAGGTACAGGTATATCTGCTGTCTGAATTTGAAGTGTCATGTGAAGCAAGGGAAAGTAACACTCTCTATGGTATCATTAGGAGAAGACAGTAATCTGCTTGAACCTCACTGGTGTATATGTTCACTACTCAGACTACGGATTAGTTGTCCAGTTTGTATTCTGTACCTAGAACTGGACAGTCCCTCTTTTATATTTTAGATTATCTGAGTCTATCAGTTGTCTATCAGTTGTCTATTCTTTTTTCAAATGATTCATTTTTCAAATGATGTTTGAAACATTCAGATGTCTTACACAAAGTGGAAGCAAACTAATAGAAATTGCTAAAAACTAAACTATAACTTAAAATTTTCCAACATAGAGAACCTATAACTACACCAAACAAAGAGCAGATTGCATAAAACATTGCCAAAAAAAATGGTATAAAAATGCTATTCCTTCACAGTGACTCTATCCTAGTTCTGAAATAAGTTTTAGGCAGTACACCCCACTGGCTGCTCCAAGGAGCAGGTTAATGATAAAAGAATAAGAACATAAATGGCTGACACTGCTCTGACACTTTTTCCTTCCTTTTGCCTTCAATGCAATACCAAAGAAATAGCAAATGGTCTGCGTTTCTTTGATACTGAAGCCACACACTTTGTAAAGCTGAGCTGTTTTACTACTTCTCAAGTGACAATATAACTTATTAAATATGTGCCAATAGAATTTTGAGCATCACAATTGTCACAGTCTCTCCTGTCACACAGTTTAATGTCTTTGGTCCCCTCTTTCATCTTTCACTTGGCTTTGATAAGAACCTCCCCGTATCTACATTCACTATCACCCTTTTGATTTCAGTGCTGCAGGTAGCACTTGAAATTTAAGACACCTCTTCAAAGATCTCACTGATGACCTCAGTAAGCACCTCAGAGGTGATTCCTCAGTGCTCCTGTGGTTGGAAATCTATTAAGCCTGAGTCAAATTAATTTTAGCCTCTAATAAATGAAAACTAGAATGAACCAACAACCTTGGAAACTATTCGTTGCCATCAAGCTTTCCACAGACTGCAAGTTTCTTTTTTCTTTTGATGTGATTTTTTTTTCTTTCACATCTGAAATTCTCAGTGTCCTTACACGAGTTTTATCTCCAATTATTCTTGCATAAAAGCCATGCATATCAAGCCTAACATAATAGTGCTTCCCATACAGATGAAACACGTCTATATAATTTCTTCCTTCAGAACAGATATGAAGAGTTGTTTTATCTCCAGGAAACTAACCTGCTTCAAAGATACAGTATATTGTTAAAGATCCATACAGGGTACAATTAGGAAAGAGGGAAATATGGCATATTATGCTTAAGATCAAACTCGATGCATTCCATTACCTAGCCTGGAAAAAAGTCAGATGAACAAACCTAGGTTAAATATTTTCTAAGTGTGTATAAACAGAACACACATTTACAGATTGCCTTCTAGAAATAAGAGATTGGTCTCATCATTGCTAATATTTTCAAGGCAGATGTTGAATCTATCCCATACTTGATATATCTGCCTAGAGTTGTGAAGGCTTACAGACTGTATTTAAGTTGGGATACATGTGAAATAAAACAGAGAAGAGCAGAATACTTTGAAAACCCTGCTATTTTATTCACTTTTAATCCACTAATTAGAAACAAACTGTATGGAATCAGCCTTGAGGGGGTTCAGAAGACTCAGGACTTGTGCAGGATCAGGTGCTACAGTCTTATTTCAAACAGATTAAAAAGATAATTATCTAGTGTGTACTATATAGGCCAATTAAACAGGCACCCTTCAAACTTTTATGTCAGCCAGACAAATGGTACTTTAGCAGGTGCAGACTGATCTTGTGAAGGCTGTCTGAATGTGTCAACACTGACTGACCTGTGACCAAGCTGGAGCTTTAAATATTTTGCAAGTTCTATAAGGCCATTTCTATGACCTAATCAATTTAATATTGAGGTATCAGAGATGGGCAAATGGCAAAAAAATTCAACTGCACTCTCTTGTCACATCAGACATTTGGTCTTGCGCTTAATCGCCTTAATGAATTTTGCTCTTGTAAAGCTTTAGGGATCAGATGAAGGATGTGCAATTCACAGAGACCCTCATTCCTCACGCACCCCCTCAGCACGTTTAATATACCAAGCCCTCAAGCTGCCATCACAATTCATCTGTCAACATGCCACCTGGGCTTTGTAAACTTCAATAGCTATACTGGACCCTTGCCATAATTCAGCAGGACAACTAAGGGGTCCTCATGACTATAGGGAAGGAAATGCATGGGAGAAAAAAAAAAAGAAAAAAAGAAAAAAAGAAAACCAACCATCCATGCACATGCATGCAGGAAGTAATTTCACAGAGAAAACCCACAAAATCTTTCTTCAGGGTGATCTAACAAATTTCACAGTGTCATGGTAACATTTGAGTACAAATGTGGAAGCCTGGCACATAGCAAAGAGAGGAAAAGGAGCTTCTATGCCCAGGAGAAATTCACAAAAGTGAATGGGATGAAGATTATCATCCTTGCAGCAGTAAAGACTAATATGTTACGAAGAGGCAGACTGATGAATGCCACAGAATGCCAGCTACTGAGACAGTGCATGAAACAGATATCTGTGATTCAGGATTTGTGAAGGCTTTTTCAACAACTTATCTTACTGCAGAATATCAGTATCTCTGTCATAACATGGTTCAGTGTCTCTGCTTGTAAACTTCGGCAGTCATAATTCTGATTCTGGTTAGTTCTGATACTGTACTGAGTTGCACTGAATGAATTGTTCTCCATAAGCTTGCTCCGGAATTAACTCATTTAATATCTGTATAAGACTGTGTGAATAGTTCTCCATTCTGGATAGAAAAATTATTAACCACCCACTAAACCCAAAGTTTTCCACTTGGGTCATCCAAAATATAATGAGTAGCTAAGAGTCAGTAATATTCTACTAAGTTTTGCACCAATAGCAGGTTAACAGGATGAGACAAAGAAACAATAAAGCAATAAAAGAAAAAGGAAAAATGGCAACTGAACATAGGAAGGCAAGTGAATGTAAGAAGAAAGACAAAATACAGAGCCTTCAAAAGACAAAGCCTTCCAAGGTATACCATCTGCAACTTAACGGAGTCATGCATCTGGTAATGCCATGGGTGGATAAGAAGACTGACTGCTTCAGAGAAGCTGAATCCCACACTTAACTCCCTAGAAGGAAGTATGTACTAACTGTTATACTTTTTTAAAGGGTGGATTTTTTTCCAGGTTTAGGGTTGTTTTGATGATGTTTGTTCCCATATTGTCATTTTGCTTGATGAGCCAAACAGAACAAGGAAGGGAACACAAACACAATCTATTCCTTATTTTACAGGAACCCTAAGGGATAGGACCAGAGCAGACAGAATCTCAAAGAAACTACCCTAACCTTGCATATTCCAGGAAAGAATAAATAAGTTAGTTGCAATCTCTGTCTTATTGGATCCTTTTTTGTATACAACAAAGTTGTCAAGAAGCTCTGCTTGTTTTAGCACAGTAATGCATAAACTTTAGCAAATGTTTTAATTCCTCTTTGCTGGGTATCATGCTAACAGTGAAGTATTTTCATAAGAGAAACACCTGCTTTCTGAGGAAAAAAGGTTGGTTTTTTCTTTTTTTTTCTTTTTTTTTCTTTTTTTTTTTTNTTTTTTTTTGATTTTGTTAGGTTTTGTTGTTGCTGTTTTGTACAAAGAATGTGTCATGAGCTCCTAGAGGTATGAAATTACTTAGTCATACACAATATTTCTTGTCAGCCTCATCCTTTGAGGTGCAAGAAAGAAGGAAAGATTTATTGTATAAATAGAAAGGCATCAGATATCTCTTTTAAGTGGAGTGCTGAACATTACCTGAGATAAGAAAGGCATCCTTGCATATCCTAGTAATACCACCAGTACCAAAGGTGGAAACTGAGTACATGCAGACCAGTAAAAAACTGTTTGGCAGGAACATTTTCTGATGCTGAATCTCTCCTTTGACAAAACTCTCCTTAAGTCAAATAATGAGAATGAAGGTTCAAAGTTGCTCAGCTAAGCTGATACCAGCCTTATACAAAAAAGACATGATCCAAAGAAGGGCCCCAAAGATGGTGAAAAGGACTGGGAAGCCTGACATGTGAGGAAACACTGAGAGAACTGGGTTTTTTCAGCATAGAGAAAAGAAGGCTTGGAGGAGACCTTATCATCTTGTTCTAATATTTAAAAGACAGCTAAAGATAAGGCTGGGACTTCCTCTCTACAACCCAGAGAGGAGGGGTAATGGGTATCGGTTATTCTGTGTAGATTCTGATTGGATACAGGAGGAACATTTTCATGAGAACAATGAGCCTTTGGAATAGTCTCCCCAAGGAAGTGGTGGATTCCCCCAACAGACTTCAGATTCAGCTGGACAAGGCTGTGTGCCGTCTTGTCTAGACCCTGGTTTTGCCAAGAAAGGTTGGACAAGATGAACCTTGGGGTACTTTCCAACACAGTAGTCTACGATTCTATCATATGCTGAAAATGAAACTTCTTTTTTTTTTTTTTTTTGGTTTGTTTAGTTTTAGTTGGTTGGTTTGGTTTGGTTTTTTTGTTTTCCTGATAAAGCCTGAATTTTTCTGAACTTCTGTGTAAAATTTTTGCAGCTGAAATTGTTTTTATGTTAAAAATGACATTGCTTTAGATCTCTAAACTTTATTATTCTACCTTTATTTCTGTTGTAACAAAGAAGAAGTCAGGTTTGTATGGAAAATAATACATTTGGACCTCGGTAAATAACATATGATCCCTTCTAGAGGTGTTAGGATCACTCAAGAAAGCATAGCAAATTTGTAAAGGGATTAATATTGCAGCAAAACCTTTCTATTTTCCCATGATTGAGTTGAAAAATCAAAATATTGATAAACTACTTTGAAAGAAATCAAAATGCATTAGTTTTAATGTAACAGTATGCAGTAAATAGAGGTATTAATATTTTCTAATATTAATTTGCTCTGTTTGGATAAGGTTGGATGAAAAGCCTCTGGTTTGTGCATCATCACTGCATCTATTAAGTTATAACAGTAGTTTTGAACTGTGTAACAATATAAATATTGCAGGACATATGTAGCAAACCAAGAACTTTCAAATAATTTTGAATTTTACACCAGAAACACACTTTTCCTACACCGCACCAACACTTAGTGAAAACACTGCAGACTGCAATTTATTTTAAAGCTTGCTCAAGCATTATCAAGGAACTGAAAAGAATTCCTTTCTGATTTCACCAACCGTAACTCTGTGAATAATCATCTCAAAGCTAGTACTTTTACAAAAATTATAAAATATATGCTATTAAAAGTACTAAAATATTCAAGTTGATGGCTGTTAAAATAATACCAAGAGACAGTCATGAGCAAGGATAAAATGGAATTTCCTTAGGAGGTGTCATTCATCCCATTCAAAAGGGGATTTTTTGTGACAGCTCCAAAAAACCTCAGTATATAGCCTAGTGTTTGTGTACACATATACAAACATGCAATTTTACAGAAATATGTATATATATACCTAGAGTATACTTAATACACGAAAGGGGCAAATTTACATGACATAGTTATACTGCACAAAGAATTTCTGAGGATTTGCTCTCTTTCCTTCTCGTGTCCCTCCCTTCACATATATACATAGTACATTTGTTGTGTTCAGCAGAGTTCTGTCACTCTCTTGAGGCTTTCGTCCACTTCTTAGAGGCCTTCATCCTGGCAAACTGACAGTATCCTTCAGTGCTTATGGAATATTCCAATTCCATCTTTTTTTAAGCACTTCACATTATGTCAAAATGCCATTCTGGATAGCTTTGATCAAATTGGATTTCATTTGAAAAAACCTGTAGTAAAGAGAGCTGAAGTAGACCTCTTCCTGAACATGTCTAATTCACTCCAGATTTCTTAGTATCCCAGCTTCAGCTCTTGATGGCTTTCTCTGATATCTGTACTTACATGGTTTATTTTGATTATTGACATTAATTAATTTTGGTTCTTTTTCACCTCTTTAAATAAACTAGTAATAAATCTAGATTTTCCAATACACATAACTCAAGCCTAAAAGTACAAATCAGTGTAAAAATATTTTGTACATTTTGCATTATCTTGCTTGAAAACAAATTTGAAATTTTGCAATAGATCTTTTCCACTAAGCAATTTGAAACTACAGAGGAGTTCATTATTTTTCTTATTAGCTAAATTTCCAAAGCAATATCATGCTGATAAATATCATCAATGATGCCATAAATTTTACTTAAATTAATACAAATGATGATGCTTTATTAGTATGTAAAATGGAACACATCTTAAATAATCATTAGATTCAAAAGACTCTATTTTCTTCACTCTTTTAATTTTTATGCATGTCCAGAAATTTACCAAATATCTTTTCAAACAAGCATTACTCTGAAAGCCATCACTGCCCTTTATTCTGCCCTTCTATAATTTAAAAAGGACAGAGGTACCATAGCACTTAGGAAGAGAGTCAGATATTTCACACAAAATCACACAGAGTATTCTGAGTTGGAAGGGACTCATAAGGATCATGAAGTCCTACTCTGAAGTGAAAGGCCCATACAGGAATTGAACCCACAACCTCCCTGTTATTAGAATCATATTTGATTCCAGAACACTTAAAGAGGGAACATGGTGGTGAGGGAACAAAGCCATCTGCAAATGACACATCAGATTAGTCAAGGGAAAGGGAGGGAATAAATTATGTGTTCTTTTTAAACAAATTAAGTACATAAACCAAATAATGTTTTTATCACTCAAGAGTAAAGCAGTAAACAGATTGTCTAGTGGGCTTTAGGGCACTTCTGAGCAATTCTAACTCACATCCTCCTATGCCCTGATTAGACCTTGGAAGCACACAGCACTGAAGGTAACTCCTGCTCTGCCTGACGTCTGGTGACATAGAATGATGCCAAGAGCTTAGCCTTCTAATATATACATCAAAGTGTCTCCTCACCTTAACTCCCCTCCACGTCCTGAGATGAAAAAACAATGTACGGTTTTAAGAATTTGTTGCTTTTTCCCTGAAGAAAATTAGGAAGAGACCAAAAGAAATATAGTTAACTCAGAGGGAATATCCAGTCAGCCAAGGTTGGCTAAGCTATGCATTTGTGCTTTGAAGCAAATGAACCTTACTTTGAACCGCTTCAAACAACTGGAAAAGAAAAAACCCTATCAAATCTGCCATGAGGGAAGCATATGTGAACTGCACATGATCTGAGAAATGAGATAAAGGTTCTAAATAGGTCTTTTACTGTCTTTTTGCCCTGATTCATGGAAACAAGAGAGTACTTAAACACATGCTTACTTGCAGGCATCTGCTTTAGGTTTATTGTCTTCAAATGAGAAAGCCAATAGTTAAGTTTATATGTAGCCCTGGATGGAAAGAAACATAAAACACTCTGTCAGTGTGGTTCTGACTTGGGTCCCTATCTTTGCAGTATAATCAAAGCAGCTGCTTAAGTTTATTGCTAGTTATTTTTAGACGACACACAAATAAACTGTCAAGATCAGCTCTCAGATGTGAAATACAAAAGCTCCAGGTGTATATTGTGGTTCGCTTAGTGTCAAAGATTTGGTTTCACACTTTTCTAGGAGAAAGATATTGTAAAAGTTCCTAAGAAGACACTGCAGAAAAAGATTTTTGAGTATGTGCACATGAAAAATTATCAAGAGATATACCTTAATGCTGGGGATATTAATTTCAGTACCTCAATTTAGGGCAAGCATTTCCCTGTTTACATTTTTCTCTGATTCACAGTAATCTTTACTTTGTGTGTGACCCTATGTGGACTAATTAATCCCCAAGTCATGGACCACTCGAAAAAGAAATAAATACAAAACAAAACACTTCACTGCTCATAGATCTACTGCTGGGGAAATGATGAGAGACCAAAATACGTGACAGATGTTAGTCACATTGCTTAATGCACTACTGGAAGTTGCTCGGATACTATGGTGATGAGTGTGGAGTGAGAACCTACATAGATTAGAACCATTTAGTAAGATGTATCCTAAACAGACTCATTAACAGATATTACTGCAAAAAAATTGGAGAGGAAGTGATGCATGAGTTGTAGAACAGCAGACTTGTAAATGTCTTTGTGTATATATGTTCTCCTAAAAAAGCTTTGTGTCTATTATTAAATGATAAGCAGAACAATTGTTTTCGATTTTAGATCATTTATCTATGTTTTAATTTGCCATTCTGTTCATGAAGCATCAAAGATACAACACCAAAGCCTTTAAAAAAGCTGCTTAGCACAATAATTAGCTTTTGTATTGAACATAAAAGGCAGTCATGAACTCAGAATAGAACAGTAATAGATGAACCAGAAAAATAGAATGCATCTGCCAGAAAAGATGGGACAGTGTTGTTGGTTAAAATACTGTCCATTTCACTCTGGATTTATGCAAGTCAGTTGGTTGCAGGTCCCACAAGATAAATTGTGCAAATTTTGTCTTTGATCGGATAGATGAGATTTGCTTAAAATAAAGCGTATAGTTTAATCAAAAGGAATCCTTAATTACAATCACAGAATCACAGAATATGCTGGGTTGGAAGGGACCCAAAAGAATCATTAAGCCCAACTTATGGTGCTGCAGAGGACCCAAGAGTCACACCATGTACCTGAGAGCATTTTTCAAATTGTCCCAATGCTTTTTGAGCTCTGTTAGGCTGTGACGACTTCCCTGGGGAGCCTGTTCCAGTGCCCAACCACCCTCTGGGTGAAAAACCTTTTCTTAATATCCAGCCTAAACCTCCCCTGACACAACTTGAGGCCATTCCCTTGGGTCCTGTCAGTGGCCACCAGAAAAAAAAGATCAGTGTCTGCCCATCCTCTTCCCTCACAAAGAAGCTTTAGACTGCAACAAGGTCCCCCCTGAATCTGCTCTTCACCAGGCTGAACAGACCAAGTGACCTCAGCTGCTCCTCGTACAGCTTCCCCTCAAGGCCCTTCACCATCTTCGCAGCCCTCCTTTGGACTCTCTAGTAGCTTCGTGTCTCTTATATTGTGGTGACAAAAACTGCACCCAATACTCAAGGTGAGGCTGCAGCAGTGCAGAGCAGACTGAGACAATTCAATACCTTGACTGGCTGGCAATGCTATTGTTTCCTTAGTAAATTTATAAGGGATTGGTATAGCATAAAAATTAATAGTATAAATACAATATTTTCTAATAAAGTTATCCTAGCAAGTGGCTATGACCAGGCCTATACATTCAATGCCTGTACAACAGGAAAACTCAGATGTTCAAAATGTTCTGCAGCTTTACCAAATTTCATAATCAACTTAGAATTTAGGTGGTAGGCTTCAGTTACAATATTCTAATACATGAAACAGTTTAAATTACTGGAATTGGAAAAGAAACCTTTCTTTCTGTGCTTTTATTTGTTGCTGTCTCTGTGCTTGCAGTACAGAATGTATTCACCACATATGACGATACTGTTCTGTCTCCTTTTTCTTTCCCAGTTACTCCAGTTATCTCAGAAAAGCGTGAAATGACACTTTATCAAATAACAGCTATTACATAATAGTTTGCAAATGAAGCAGCACTGCCAAAGTCAACAGCAGATATAAATTAAATTTGGCTATCTCAGATACCAAATGCAAAAAATGAGCACTTCAGAACCTGTACTTTTTAAAATCATGCAACAGAATCTTAGAAAGTTCATGAAATTTTGGACAATTTTTTAAGATATATCTGTTTAAATTCTCACATTGCAAAAACTTTTTGTTTTTCCACAGTATCACAAATAATCATTCATCAAAGAACTTCTTTTTACCTTTATTCTTTTAATCTTTAACTTGCTTAAATTTACCCAAAAATTTTGCATAGAATAACCTGATCTTAGCTAACTATGAGAATCTAGGAATGAAAATTTCTCCCAGTATTCTGACATTCACTTCAGAGTCTAGAAAATTGGATAGGTGACATCTCAGCAAAATCCAGATTTCTGTTTGTGAATTCATTAAAATGGATGAAATAGTACTAGTTTTAGCAGTCATGCTAACAGTCATACTACTGTACTCTAAAGTATCGATTTTTCATTCCAAAATGCTTTGCAAATTGCAAGTGATATATCCTCACACGGCTTTTGGGAAGAGAAAAAATTTTTGCTAGCCTTTTCAGAGAAGATTCTTATTGAGAACCTGACAGTGTTAAGCATATTATTGCAGGACACAAGGCAAGCCTTTAAGAGAGCTGCAGTTTGATGTCAGGAGCTCCTAACCCTGTACTAACTGCAGGGGACCACATTGTCTTTCATGCCTTGCTTGCAGCACACAAAGTATAGAGCACTCAGCTTGTTGGATATCAGTAGTAAAGATAGCTCCAAGGTGAACACATATTGATGAGTGAACATTCAGAAGTAGTTGTGAAAGAGAAAATAAGCTCAACTTTTTACATCAAATCCTTTTCACAAATGTTGGATGTGATGTCTCATACATAGGTATGAAATTTGCTTCCCTAAACTTCTGTTTGAATTGATTGTCACTAAATAAGTACTCAAATCCCCATCTCAGACATTCTGATCAGAATGCCTTTGGCTGTCAGCCAAAAAAAAAAAAGAGATCTAACAGACTAAAACACTATACCACCCACTAGAAGACAGCTATTTAGAGAAAAGTCCAACAGTCTCCTAAGAGATAGTAGTAATTTCAAAATAATTCTGTTCACTTCTACAAAGAAACGGTAAGACTCATTAAATTTTCTTTACCACTTCAATCATTTAAAAACTCATCACTGTAGGTGCCCTGTAAAGTCAGTAGAGTTCTAAGAAGCATCCAGAGGTAACTCAGCCAATACCAATATATAAAGTGACATGAATTTACAGAGACAGTGAAGAAAAACCACAGTAAATAGACTATTTGACCATATACTTTGTATCAGAGATATTACTTTCAAAAGATGGTCCGTTAAACTCCACTGGCTGCCATATGACCACCAAGCCAATCAGCCAGACGTGGAGACAATCATAGAATCATTTGTGTTGGAAGGGACCTTAAAAATCATCTCACCCACTCTGGACAGGGGCACCTTTCACTAGACCAGGCTGCAAAAGCCCCATCCAACACAGCCTTGAACAATTCCAGGGATGTGTCATCCACAACTTCTCTGGGAAACCTCTTCCAATACCTTACAAACAAAGAATTTCTTTCTAATATCTAATACAAATCTGCCCTCTTTCAGCTTTTAGCCATTAGACTTTGTCCTACTAGTACAGGCCCCTGTCAAAAGTCCTTCTCTAGCTCTCTTATAGGCCACTTCAGATACTGCAAGACTTTTATAATATCTCCTTGAAGCTTTCTCTTCTCCAGGTCGAAGAATACCAACAGTCTCACCTTGTATTCATAAGAAAGTTTCATAGGAAAAATAAAATGAAAAGCTTGTGGGCTGAGATAAAGAACAGGTGACCACTTATCAAATACCATGATGGGAAAAGCAGTCTTGGTTTGAGGTAGATAAAGGTAATTTATTGCAATTAAAAATACAGTGTGACAGTGAGAAAACAAAGACAATGCTAACAATACCTTCTCTCCACTCCTAACCTTTCTCCTCAAGCCTACCTTTATGCCTTTGTTCCTGTTCCTGACTCTTCTGTTTCCTTCTCTCCCTGAGTGACACAGCTGGGATGGAGTACGGGGGCTGGGATCACTTCATCCCTGTCGCTCCTTCTTCACATTTTTCCACTGTTTGCACATGGGGTCATTCCACAGGGTGTAGGTCTTAATGACCTGCTCCACCATAGGTCCTTTCCATGAGTAGAATCCTTTAGCAACAGACTACTAGAGCATGGATCCCCTATAGAGCCACAGGTTCTGACAAAAAACATGCTCCAATGTGGTTTGCTTTCCTTTCTGCCAGGAACTCACTCTTTTGTGGGCTATCCTTGGGCTGCAGCTTTCTTCAGGTCATCTCCACCTGCTCTGGTGTGGAATCTTTCACAAGCTGCAGTGTGGATACCTGCTTCACCTCAATCCTCTACAGGCTGTAGAGGGACAATCTGAATCACTGTAGTCTTCACCGCAGGCTGCAGCTGCAGGGGAATCTGTGCTCTGGTGCCTGGGGAACCTTCTCCCTCTTCCTTGATGGTTGTTTCTGTCACATTTTTCTTAGTCCTTTCACAGCTGCTATGCATAGTTTTTACTCTTAAATATCTTATCATAAAAGCACCTTCAGCTCAGCTTTGACCAGCAGTGGCCATGTCTGTTGGACATGAGGCAGCTCCTGGTCTCTTCTCATAGAGGACACCTTACAGCTCCCCCTGCTACCAAAACCAAACCCAATGCATCCATAAACATTTGAGAAGATGCTTTAATCCTTACTGTAGAACAAATCTGATTGCTCTACTTCTGACATAGCTTAGCATCAAACAACCATATCTTTTGAATGTGTAATGTAAGG
The DNA here is from genome assembly GCA_013397175.1 of Platysteira castanea. Taxonomy (NCBI): domain Eukaryota; kingdom Metazoa; phylum Chordata; class Aves; order Passeriformes; genus Platysteira; species Platysteira castanea. The sequence goes on from VYXC01006935.1 coordinate 43,443, forward strand.
TAATAATGGACTTAGACCTACTATGTTGTGGTGTCTGTATTTGTTTTAAACATAGATTTTATAATGGGTTTTTTCAAATCACAATCGATATAATCATAGCATAGCACAGTAGAACATATGAGATAGATGCTTTGATTTGCTGCTATTTTGCAGCCCTAGAAAAAAATCCATTTCAACAAAGATGCATAAACTTACAGAAGTCTCAGGGATATACTTGAATGGGCATAGCATTCATTGGACATGCTTTCTTCAGAGAAAATTTCACTAGCCTATTGAATAATAATGATAAATGAAATGTTTTCCTGAATGATTTTCCCAGAGTTCTTATATTTTAATGGCACGAAGATTATTCATTTCTTTTATTTTCTGTTTTATTATTTAGTTATTCAGTGTTGTAAAGTTGTTCCATTTTGTTGTTAACCTATTTCTGACTGAATGTTTCTTGTAACTGCTTCATGAAATCTAAATTTTCCTCTGTCAGAAAAGAAGCATAATGTAAAGAAAAGCATACCATTAATCATAATAAAAATAATAAAGTCTATTTAAATTAAAACCTTCTTTCCCTAACCACACTTATGCATAACCACCACAGACCAATCCCACTGTGTCTTCTGCATTTGGAGAAGGCCACTATCGAAGCCTTGCTGTATGGAAGAGAATCCACAAAAACTCTTCTGTTCCATTATCAGTGAAGATAAAGCCCCAGCAAATGGAAAAGCAGGGGTGGAGGAATGCCACTGTTAATCAGTTGTTTGTAACAACTTGCAAGGGCAATAGCAGCTTACAGACACCATCTCCTCAGCAACATTTTCCCCATCATGTACCTTGCTGTCCACCTGGGAACATCAACAGCTGGTTCAGAGCTACACAGCACCAAAGCACTGACACTTTCATACTAACAAACATCTTTTGTATTGACAATGGGTCCAATTAGAAGGAAGCCTGGGGAGAAGTGATGGATATAGATAGATTTTCAAAAATAAGATCATAACCTTGTCTTTTTCTCATATTTCATATTTTCCACTCTATGCCACTCTTATGGACTTCGCTTGCATGGGTTCCATACAGAGGAAATCACTTCTTTGTTCAATTATTTATAAAAGAGAATGTGAAAAATAACCTCACATTTGTAATGATTTAATAATTGATGATGATGATAATAATAATAATAATGATAAAAAATCAATTGTAATAAGCAGATTCTATTCCCCCTCTGATTTCTCTTTCTCTGAATTAGAAGAGATTTTATACAAATATTGTAAATATCTACTTGCTTTTTGCAAGCATCTCCTAAGCAGAAAAGAATAATCTGAGATTAAGTATATTTAAGGCTCTAATTCTATTCCTAGAGAGTTAGGATTGGGTGACACTTGAGTTCCTTGGCAGGCACCCTAGGCCACGCACACACCCCACTAGTCGTACAGAAGACTATCTGACAATCAGTGTTCTCATCTTCTACCATTCTTCAGTCAAATGATAAAATACATCCACCTTAGGAAAGAAAACTATATTTAAAACAAAGAAAGCAAAACAAAACCAAATAGTAATATATCTTTCCAAGTTTCAGACCTTAATAATTAATGAACAATAGTGAGAAATTTTTTTTGGAACATGTAAACCTGGTAATCATACATAATGTTTAGACCACTGGAATGCAATTTCACCTTTAAGAACTGTGGTCATATAATGAAAAAACATTCTGTCTTTCCTTTGGAGGTGCCAATGCTCTTCTACAGTTGGATTCACTCCATCTTATGTAAACGGGAAGTGGCTTCTATCAAATGATATAATAAACCCATAGAATTTCAGTATTGGTTATGGTAAATCAGGCAGAAATAAGGCTATGTTCTTGTATTTTTCTTACTAAATCCCCATGAAATTCAGGTGGCAGTATCTCAATTATTGTTTCATGAAAAGTGTTCCTTTTGCTACCAAAATATTTCCCCTGTTGATTCTTTGCAGCAATAATAAAAAGCAAGATGTGTAGCAACAAATGCCATAGAAGATTACATAAATAAAAATAGTTGACAGACTAGGCCATGTATGGAGGCAACCAGAATTAACCAGCTCATCCTTTTTATAAAGTAGTCATTTAAAATATTCATAATGTTATGTTGTTGATAGTGATGATATGTTTTTAGACACAGCTAGTTCCAGTTTACATTGACATACTGTCATCAATTATGCTTCACCATCTGTGAACGTAATTAAGTTTACCCTTAAATTTGATTTTAGAACATATCATTCGCAAGTGACTCTTGTTTACTAAACACATTGGAATAAGCGAAAACTGAAGAGCATGCATTTTGAATAAACTAGAAACAATTTTGCATGCAGGCCTCACAGGGCTATAAATGTATAATTTACCCATTCTCAATGTACAACACCTGAACCCTTTCCAGAATTCAGGAATTCACTTAAGCTTTGTATGCCATTATTCAAATCTCATTTATAGTACTGTCATTGTCTACAACTCTGAACTGCCAAGAGACCTTAAAATAGATGTAAATGCCATTGACAGTACCTTAATTGTCAGTTAAGAGGAATCAGAAATTATATATGTTTTTTTCCAGAGGTAGTCAATGATATCTCACACAATATTTTGTTAACTTTCCAAGATCCTGAGGTACTGAACTGCATGGGAAGTACGCAACAGCATCTTTTATGAAGTGCTCTAGATCTAAAAGATAATATCAGTGGTTCAAATTATATTGATATCTGTAATATTATTGGAGAAACATAATATTTATAGCCAATGTAGAATTGCCTCCTGTTTGCAAAATTGCTTCCTGTTTGAACAACTATGAATTTATGATCCATTTTCCTTATATGTTCTAAAACTGTTCCTGAAAATTACCTGTTTTCCTGAATGTGTCTTCCTGTTAACCTATTTGCTAAAATATATGTGGAAAGCACACACCATAGGGATTCAAAATCAGTCAAAGTGAATTCATTTAAAAATTCAAATGAGGAGTGGTAATTTTTTTTTTAAATTCTTCAAGCTCTGATCTTGTTAATATATTAAGAATAAAACTAGCAACATGAAGAAGCTGTTTAGATCTCCTAAGCAGAAACCCTTCAAAGGGAATGAGAAAATGAGACCAAAATCTATTAGTAACCCTATTCTGTACTACCAACCCAATGTGGCAATCCTGACGCTTTTACAAGACCAAAATAGGAGAGTTGATAGCAAAACCTTCAAAATTACCATGTCTTAACACCTTTAAATCTTCATAGTATTTATCTATGAAAGACCTCTGAGAGATAGCAATGCATTCTCATCCTAGTTTGCATAGGAGGAACTAAGATGCAGAAACTACAGAGCATAGTTCAGAATGCACTCAGAAATTTAAAAATATAGAAGTCTGCAGGAAATTAGTCTGCAGGGAAGTAAAGAACACCACACTTGATAAGTGAACATTGACATCTTCTTTACCTGTGCACAGTGCAAAGAGGCCAAAGAGAAATCATTGACTGCTGTCAAGCAACATTCCTGTACAGGCTCTGTTGAACACCAACTTTTCACATGGACTATTTGGGCTGTTGAGCTTTGCTCTGGTTTTAGGCAGGACTAGGGTTTAATGCTTCCTCAAATGCTGTGTAAGATGGCAAGATCTTACATATGGAGGTAAAAATGTATTGTGTTGAGTGGGATTTAATCAGCTGCATGGGGTGTGGGAAGAGGCTGCAAATGAAGCACTGTGCATTTTCTGATATGTCTCAAGTTGTATGAGTCAGGGAGATATCATATCCCAAACCTATCTTGATTTTTTTTTTCCCTAAATTCTTGACACCTAATTCATAATGAGATGTGAGATGAGAAGTAGGTTGCAGATTAAAATTAGATATTATAGAGTTCTGTCTCTGAATTTGATGTCCCGCTGCTTGGCCCCACTTGGTCCTGGCACTAAGTAACATTACAGGACATCTTCATGGCCTGTAGCACAACTCAGTCCCATTAGGATGTGTTGTGCACAGTCACTCTTGTGGAGGATGCTGAGATTCTATATAAGCAATTCCTTAGCTGTGACCAGAAGCACACATCCCTGTGTCTGGCCAGCAATATTAGCTGAGAGTGGGAGAAAATGTTCTGGAGTGTCTGGAAGCAGAAACTTCAGACACTAGGCCTCCTATGACATGCTGGCCATGGGTTTAAAAGGCAGCATAACTGATTCCAACCATAGCCAAGTACAGCAGTTCCCAGGACTGCTCAAAAAGTGTCTGGAAGCAAAGCTCTGTGTTTTCTTTAAGCTTCTGATGCCTGCCCCGCTGTTCAGTATCCCATAAGCCTTAACTATCCTGGCCCAGTGATAGGAGACCCCCCTGAGTTTGGAGAAACCTTCAAAAGATCCTGTTGTCCAGGTATATCTGTCTGGAAAAGCTTGGTATGGTCAGAAGTCATAGGGATAAGCATCTGTGTATGATTTTGAAAGGAAAGAAAAAAGTAGCTGAAAACAGATATATTTGAAGAGAGTGCTTATTCTGTAGCATGAGAAACATACCTATCAGAGGTTCTGTCAGTAGTGGTTAAAGTACCTGAGGGACACACCAAGGGAAATCCGCCGAGTCTCATAATAAACCACCTGAGGCTAGATGCCTCCAGAAGATTTCCAAATTTTAACCTATTGCACACTGCAAATGTATGGCCAGCTCATTACGGCCCATCCTCGTATGAGAGGATTTTGATGGGTAAATTCCCTTTCAAGAGTCAGAAAGAAACGGGAAAGAGGTTAGCAGAGACTTCTAGAAGAGGATTTGATAGGGGAAAATAGCGTCATTTTCCCTGCAGAGAGAACAAAAAAATGCTTGATTAGTAACTTATTGATAGGACTGTACTTTATGATTGATGTATCAGAAATGGAATGGAAGAAGACCTGAACTAAAAAGGATTTCATACCTTTCTTTTACTGCTTACATGGTTTTTTAAATACTTTTTATAATACTGGCGGCTTACAATAAGGAGGAGTTACTATTTAAAAATTTAATATTGCTGAACAGTTTTATCCTTTCTCTTTTGAGGTTTATGATTTTTCATTTGGTGACCTAGTGTCTTATATAAGTTTTTTGGTCTCTAACATTGGTTTATATATACACCTACCTTTAAATATTTGACTTTCTACACAACAGGATATTAGGCACAAAAACATGAGTCAACAAGAGAATGTCGATGATGGGAACTTCTGAAAAATCAAGAAGTTTTTATATGAGGTCTAAATAAATATGACTGAAACAAGTATCTTTGAATACTAAAGCCACAATTTTTTTTTTCTGAGTTCAATTTATGAAAATATCTGAAATTTACCGAGCTCACACATGACATGCAAAAGGTAAACAATGGCGCATATAGCTGCTAAAGGGAAAGTAAGGTCAAACAATTATTAATGCATTCTAGTTTTTCAATTTCTAAAACTCTCCTGCAGTGAGAAAGTAGGAAAGGAAAATGCCTCTACAGAGATTAAGAGGTCTGTAAACATCCACTGAGGATTAGCTGTTATTATGTGTTAAGAATGGATTCCAAATGCTCACAGACTTACTCCCCTCATGTTGCAGCAAACCAAATTCTTTCAGTTGTGGTAGGCTTTGTCAGGGACACTATCTTTCACTTTTTCCATTGGTTTTCAGTCTCTGTTTTCCAGGGTGTATCAGAGAACATGTGTATGAGATACAGATATAGATAAGTGTGAAAGAGACAGAAAATACAGGTCATAGAGAAAGATCTATTCAGAGGTTCGTGCCTTGTGTTTGAAATTATAAACTAAAGAAAAGCTAAATGGAATCATTCTGCAAAAAGTACCTTTTGGAAAGTAAAAGCTGCTCTTTAGAGTGGGAGTGACAAGGATGAAATTTGAGACTAATGGCTTAACTTCTCAACTCATCTTTCTGTCAAGGCTCTTTCATCACACCACCTTATAAATCAAGTCCAAATGAATCCCTCCCAAGTGAGAGTCTTCTCAGAAAAATGACAAGTTAAGATTCAGACATAAATTCCTAAAAGATCTCAGGCTTCATAGGGTTTAATGCAATCATTAAACACTGAAGAAGACTTTAACTTGAACCTTCCAATGGTGAAGATATCACAGTAAAATCTAGATTTTTTCTTTTTTTTTCAGTGTTTGATATAGCTTCTAGTCTTAAAGAGACTACTTGCTTAGTTTACACTGGAAAGATGCTGTTTCAAAGAAAGTGTAATGTGGGATGCAGAATCAAGCTGTCTGGTTTTTTGCCTCACTCATCCTCAAAAGAAATAAAAACTCTATGTTTGAAAAAAAATTCCAGGTTTTCTAGTTGATTTATGATCATTACAGAATTCACCTCATGCCTTTTGACTTCAAAGGAATGCATGTAAAACTGAATTGTGCAGTAGACAGTAGGGCATTCAGGATAGCAACAGGCAGCTTTGATGCAAAATATAATAAGCAAAGTTCAGAAGTGATTTGTAATTTTATTTTTTTGACACAACACTATAAACATGAGTTTGTATGTGAGACAATGAAATCTTGCAAGATAGGGTTTCTTTTTACAAGGCGACTGTACCATATCATATTATGAAAGTGCTTTTGTTCCTGGAAAGATTTTGTTGTCTTTGCTTTAGTAGTATCTGAATTTATTAAGCATCAAAGTCCTTTTACAGGAAAATCACTCATTCTGTCATAGAAATCAAAAACTCAGTGAAGTCTGTATCATCTGAGCACGAGATAGGAATCAGAGTGTAATTAGAAATATTAAATTAGTTGACTAACAGTGCCAGTAGAGGAAAAATATTCTTTTCTAACTTTTTTCTTTATTTTTGACATCAATTCCCACAGAAGTAGCATACTAATTCCATTAGGCAAGGAATGCAGATAACAGAGCTTTGATCATAACTGAAAACACCGAGTACCAATTACTAGAAAAAAAAAATATTTTCTGGTCTCTGATTAGAGAAGTGTAGTGAATTAGACACCTGCCACACTTCACACTAATAAAGAAAGATTGGCTTCTTTGGGATAGTTATTTGGTCATAATCATAGCAGGTCAGATGTTGGGAACCAGATGTATTCAAAGGCTCTTGGCTATGGGATGTAAACCTTTGGATTTGGTTTTGACTCTGTATGCTGTAGTTGTTTCAGAGCCTTCTTGCTCTCCTCTTGCTCATCTCTAGACTGTTCCCAACCTCTGACACTTTCTGACATTGTCAGGTATCATATTTCCTGCTTCATAAATGTTTTACTTCAGCTTCTTTATAACATATTGCATTTAGATAATACCAAAATAGCTGTTGAACTTTCACGTTTGCTAATTTAGGCATGGGAATTTTTAGAAGAAAATAGAAGCAACTCTGAAAGAAAACATACAGAATATTTATAATCTTGTAATAGTTTATGATAATGGAAAGAACTTAGAAGTTCTATTTTTATGAAAGAAATATCAGAAAGATACATATGCATTGGTAAAAAGAAAAGAGTTGCAAATATTATACTGCATGGTCATACAGATTTATCCATGCCGTTTCTGCTATGAAAAATACGAAGATTTATTGTCAGCAGAGGATGACCAAGTCATGGAATACTTAAATAAAACGTATCTACAAAAGGCAATGGATACTAATGGAAGCTGGCTGATATTATTGCAAGGCTGATGTTATTGCAAGGTCTCAAATACCTTTGAATAATCATAGTGTCTAGGAAAAGTACACAAAGACTAGAAAAGAAAAAATGTCACTCCTATATTCAAGAACGATATAAGGAAGATTTGGGGAAATACAGTCCAGTCAGCATCACCTTTGTCAGTCAGAAGGTGATGGAGAAAAACTTCCTGGAAAGATTTTCTAAACACATGAAGGTCAAGGAGCTTGCTAGGAATAATTAACATGAGTTTTCAAGGATGAAATCATGCTGGACCAACTTGATAGATTTCTATAATGATCGGAATAGCTTGGTGGTTGAGAGCAGAGAAAAGGATATTGTTTCCCTTGACTTCAGAAAAGCTTCTGACACTGTCTCACATGACATCATCATAGAGAAACTGACAAAGTAAGTTTTAGGTAAGTGGACAGTGGATGGATTAAAGACAAGCTGAATGATTGGTCCCAGAGGACTGTGATCTATGGCACCAAGTCCTGCTGGAGGCAGTTTCTAGCAGTCTAGCTCAGAGTCTGTCCTTGCTCTAATATTCTTCAACATCTTTATTAATGACTCAGATAAAGATGAAGTCTCATCAAGTTTGCAGACAATACAAAACTAGGTGGAGTGGTTTATACACAAGGTAATTGTGCCACCATTCAGCAGAAGCCTAATAGGCTGATTGCGTGTCAGCAAGGGTAAATGCCAAATCCTGCACCAGCAGAAGAAAAAATTGATGCACCAGTTGATGCAGGAGTGCAACCATCTGAAAAGCAGCTTTACCAAAAAGGATCTTGGGATTCTAGTGAACAACATGCCAGCAATGCACCTTCAGAGCAAAGGAGCCCACCAACCTCATCGGTTGCACTAAAGCGTTGCCAGCAATTTGAGTGAGGTGATCCTTCCCCTCTATTCAGTACTACTGAGACTTCATGTGCAGGATTGTGTTCAGTTCTGGGCTCCCACTGCAGGAAAGATATAAACTTAACAGACCAAGTAATGCTTCAGAAAGATTTATTTAGTGACTGAAGCACCTTTCATAAAAGGTAAGGCTGAGGGAGCCGGGACTCTTCAGCCTGGAGAAGGTTCAGGGAGATCTCATCAATGTCATACATATACCTGAAGTAAGAGAATGAAGAAAAGGGAGCCAGACATCTCAGACATCTCAGTAGTGCTTATTGACAGGATACAGGAAATCGACACCAATTAAAATACACAAAATTCCATCTGAACATAAGAAAACATTTTTTTTTTACTTTTGTGACGGTGGTCAAACATTCTAAGCAGGGTGTAAAATCTCCGTCCTTGGAGAAAATAAAAAACTTAACTGGACATGGTTACTAACAACCTGGTCTAGCAGGACTCTGCTTTGAACAGGGAGAGTCAGACGAGATGATCTTAAGAGGTCACTTCCAACCTAAACAATACTGTGATTATTATATTTTTCTCTAATCTATACATTTTTATTTACATATTTGATTCCTTGTTCAGTTGCTTATTTAATTCAATAAAAAGTTAAAAAAGCCAGTCAGAAAAAAATATAGTTGAAGATGTGCAAAGGAAGGCAGCAGAAAGAAGTGAAATTTAATAGGCAAGAACCCACAGTAGGCATAATGATAATTTAAATATTGCAATTACAAGATTGTTAGGTGAATAAAAAATGATGGGGTTAATGCTAACTGTTTTTACTGGTTTTCACTGAGGGAGTTAGAGAGAATATGGTAGCACTCAGAGCTGTGCTGCTGTGAAGGAATGCAGCGTACGGTGTCAGGTGAACAGAGCAGCGAAAGTCTCACAAGGTTTACTGCAGAGCTGTGAAATCTGTCAGTTTTGTCCTTCAGAGAAACTGGAGCTTTTAAACTCTGCCCTCTAAAGCTGGATAATCTGGCACAATAAAAAGTCCATAAGACCCAACCACTAACTGCTTATAGGTTTGAAGAAAGAGCCAGAAAAAGGAAATCAGAGGCAATAGCCACCTGTCTTTTCAGTCTCATTACAAATTGTTTGTTTCTGCAGCTGGTCCTGTAACCTGCAAACAAGGTTTGACCAGCTTGGAATATGAGGGGACAGCAGTGAATATTGTCTGCCCGGACTTCAGTAAAGCCTCTGACACTGACTTCCACAAGACTTCCATGGACAAGCTGACTGCTTATTAGCTGGATGAGAAGACAGTGAGGTGGGATAGAAAACAACTGAGTGGCCAGGCCTAGAGGGTGATGATCACTGGTAGGGAGTCTAGTTGGAGGAAAGTGACTTGTATTGTGCCCTGGGGATATCAATACTGGCTCCAGTCCTGTGTTACATCTTTGAAGATGTGGATGATGAAGTAGAGTAAACCTCAGCAAGTTTGCTGATGAAGCAAAACTGGGAGGAGTGATTAAACCCTAGAGGGTATAAACTGCCTTACAGAGGGTGCCATACAGAGGAATCTCAACAGTATGAAAAATGGGCTGAAAGGAGACTCATGAAGTTCAGCAAGTAGAACAAAGTCTTGCACTTGGGGAGGAAAAACTCCATACATCAGTGCACACTGGCTGCTGACCAGGTGGAAAGTGACTTGACAGAAAAAAATCCATATGTCTTGGTGGACACCAGGTTAAACATGAGCCAGCAATATGCATTGCTGAAAATAATTTCAGTGATATCGTAGGCTACATCAGACAAAGCATTGCCAGCAGATAGGGGAAGATGATGCTTCCCATTTATTCAGCACTGCTGAGGCTACACTTGGAGTCCCATGTCTGGTCTTGGGCTCCTCAGTACAGAAGGGACATGGACATTCTAACGAGGGTACAACAAAGGCTACAAGAGTAGCTCACATATAAGAAAACTCTGAGGGGGCTGGGAATTTTCAGCCTAGAGAAGTGAATTCTCAGGGGGATAATGTCAGTATTTACAAACACCTGAATGAAGGAAGAAAACACAGCAGTCAGTCTCTCTTTAGTGGTGCCCAGTGGCAGAACCAGAGGCAATGGGTTCAATCTGATATGCCGGAGGTTCCTCCTGAACACCAGAAAACACATTTTACTGTGACAGAGACAAAAGTGCTGGGGCAGGTTTTGCAGAGACATATGGAGTCTTCCTACTTGGAGGTACTTTTTTGGGTACACTATTATGTGGTCAACTGTTAAAAAACAATTATGAAATGTATCATGTTGTGGGAGAAGACATCTTTACACATCATCATGATCATCATCATCATTTACTGGTTAATAATAGCAATAGAGATTTTGTGAAAAAATGGTGTTGGTTTCCTAACTCCATAAAATAGTCTTACAGGCCTTAGAAACTATGATTCTGGTAACAGATCATGAACCATCAGTTTAAATCTGGACATCTGCTGAGGTCTACCATATATTTGTCCCCTTGTTACTCATTATTCAACACCAACCACGTATATAAATACAAAAGAATGTAAGAACAGCTGTACCAGATGAGGCTGCAGGCCCGCCTAGTGAAGTATAACATATTCAGCAGCAGCTTAGAACAGATAATTTAGAGAAAGGGTGAAAGGAGCAGGACAAATATTAAATGACTGTTTCCCTCTCTTTGCTTTTTGCAATCAGAGATGTAGGGACTTCACAAGACCAAATTTTCATCTGGATGTTAGTGTGTAATCTATAGACTGATCTCTCAGCTATTTTTTTATCTCCCTACTGAACTCCAGAATATTTTCTACTTCTCAGGAAAGTAAATGTTATAATTAAATTGCAGAGTTTTGCAGAATGTGTTTCTAAGCATTCTGACTAAAAATACTACATGATACTCCTAGTTCTGCAGTTATCAGAAATTCAGAATAGTTGTTTCCAATTCATCTTCTCAGTGCCATTCGTGATTAGATTATCTCTACTCTTTTCATTTACCTTCTTCAGAAGATGAGTAATTGTAACATCGGTTTTTTCTTCAAATGGAATCTGTCCCACACTCCAGATGTTTTTTTACTGCATTATGTACACGTTTTAGTTCTAGATTAACTAAAAATGAGCTGACAGAAACTGCATGAAGTATGTAAGGTACGGATCCATGACTAAATATAGTTTCCTCTTATTTTTTTCTCCAGTTCATTACTTTAGATTATTTCACTGAATTTTACTTGAGAATTTAATTTATCTTTATGTTGTGTGGTCTTCTCTACGATTATACATAATATGCTCACAAAATTTAGTTACCTTGACAGAAGATTTGGGCAAACTTTAGATACACATCAATCGAGGGCTGCCAGTAACCTGGGATGTCAATGGTGCAAAAGCTCACTAGTCACCAAATGGGCCAGCCCCCACTGTTTGGCAGACAACCTGTCACCTAATAAACACTAGCTGACTGAGTCAACAGTTTCAATCCACTCACCATTCACTTTACTACTTCATTCATCTATTGGTAGTTTAAAATAGCTAGGCAAGTGCATTTTCACAATGAGAATATATCATCATTTTAGTTAAAAATGGTAGTCTGAAGAGAAAATTTGATGACACAGGGTCAGCACTCACTAGGTGTATGATTTTAATACATAAAAGTCCAGGTTGTAGTAAATTTGTGAAGGATATAAATATGAAAAGATACAAGTAAACAAAGCCATTTAAATCTTTTGTCTAGTTGCAGAGGAGCTCTTTCTCAGCTTCAGTGTGGCTTCTTGCTGTTTCTAGATGAGCCTATTCTTCCATTGTTATCTCCACTCCCATAGCCTCATCTTTCCTTCTATATAGGTTCCCATTTGCTAAGTAAAATCGATATCTGATGTCCAGTCAGAGGTTCTGTCATGTCCACCACAATACTAACTTTCTTTCTCACTTTTTGCATTTGACTATCACTTGAGATTTCCTGGTTTTTTTTCATCTTTCAGGCTGTCTTACTGGAGTCTATATAATTGCCATAATAAATTAAATATAAGCCATATGTTCTATACATGACTTATTACAATTACAACTTTTGTTCCTAATTTCTTGTCTGGCAGCTAATAAAACATCAGTTCTAGGATCCCAGCTTTCCCTTGATTTGTTCAGTGTTGTTAAATGAAAAGAGTATAGTAGCCACTTAGGAAAGGGAGTAGGAAAAGGAAGAAGAATCTGCGACTGACAAAAATGTATACTAATAAATTCTTGAGAGCTCGTTATGCATTATTACCCTGCAAGATGAATAATAATTTTGAAGGCTTTAAAGCCACGTATTAAAATAGACTGTGTAAATATCTATAAAATAAAGTCAGTAGAGAGTACATATTGAAAGCATTAAGACTCATGAAAACCTTGGTGATCTGTTGCTATGTGATTTGGTTTCCATGAAGTCTGCAGAACCTTTTTTAAAATTTTGTTTTATGGCTAAAAGCAGACAAAATCTTGAATAGGCTCACAACTGGGAGACAGGATTAAAATAATTTTAAAAGGTTCAATAAAATATTAAAATGGAAAAGTAAAAGCAAACACAGATAATTCCCAGGATACTTTGGATACTATTCTCACTCTCAGGTGTTTAGAAGAATGTTTATTCAGTAGTCAGAATTTGTGTACATTAAAATCTAAAGCTGACAAACAACTCCAATTACATGGCTACATGCAAATACACTATAAGTGTTTCTGGATGGAAGAAACAGAATTCTCCAGTTCATAGGGATATTTCCAAAAACCAGTGTGGGAGAAGCTTTTGATTTTCTGTTGTGCAACTTTCTAAATGTGTTATTTGCTATTTGAGCTTTCTCTAACCTTATTGTTAATAAGATTGCCAATGCCAAGCAATCAGTTAAGTCAGACTTGCATTTGCTCTGTAAGGCAGTAGAGGAAATTCATCAGGGTATCCACACACATACATTACACTATTTACACTGCACTGTGATGAATTCCTGCATCAGGACCATCGATTGTTTACTAACATGGGTACCACAGGATCCTGGATAGGAGCTCCATAATCTCTCCTCAGGTACATGATTAAGTAGCAAATGACACCCACCAGCATCTGGTGAGCTGTCAGGTGCCAGAAGGTGTTTGTAGTGGTAATTTGGCCATCTGCAATCTGTGTTGTCAGTGCAGTGTAAGTTATCACTGTCTCAGGCAATATTAACTTGCAATGTTCTTCTGACATTTCTTCAGTGGGTTGTGAAGCAGACATATGGTACAAAATACTTCCTAGCTAGCTCCTCCCACCTTTCCAATAGCAATGGCTTCTGTGGCATATCAGGGAAAGTACCGTGGATTTCTCTTCATAGTACTTTAATATTAATACTGCTGAAGTATTTTTACCCTGTTTTAAGTATTCTGAGTCACTTTTGTGGTAGGCTTCTACATTGTGAAGAACACAAGACATAGAAACATATGGCCCACAGTAATTACATATTTTGCAAATTACTTAGCAATTATACCTGAAGTTACCAAGTAGTTCAAAAGCAATTACCTTATAACTTGATTTCAGGTTCTGTAATAAAAATTTCAGTTTATATGGAAAAATAACTAGATAATTATTTTATGGTTATGTGGTCATTAAACAATGGCTTAAATAATTAAAATTTAAATTTATTTTAGCTTTTTTTTTTTTTTTTACAAAACAATGCATCTTGATAACAACTTCTGTGCCAGTGTTAGTTAGTCCAGCTAAGATATATTTTTTATTTACAGAGCTCACAAAAGAATGCTGACCCACAAGAACTCCTTGGACTTGATGATCTTTGCGGGTCCCTTCCAAATCAGGATATTCTATAATTCTATGAAAAGAAATGTCAGATGACCCCTTGACTCTTTATCATTTTGGACCATTACTGCTATCAATCTTACTAGATCATGTAAAAAATATGGGGTTCGTTGGAGTTTTTCTTTCATTTTTATAATATATTATCTCATTGAATAAATATAACACCTAGAACCCACTTAGAATTTAGAACAAAATAGTGGAGATAGGAATCCTCCAACCACTCGTTTTCAGTGGAAAAGTTAAGTGACCATAACTGTGGACATATTAAGGTAACATTGCAGCTAAAGGAAAAATTACCTGATGGATGCAAATGCATTTTTATTTTTAGACCAACAGCTTCTAAGATGGAGAATTAGAATGAGAAGATAGGAGTCCAAATGACAAATACATTGTGCATTTATTTAATGGGCACTGAACAGTTCAGGGAATTGTTAATAGTATTCAGGGGCTTTCATCGCTGAGTTGCTAAGCTTGAATCTGGCCCAGGTCCACAATGACTGAAAATCATTATGATTTGATAGTTCTTCAGTGCCCTATGCAAAATGAATTATGTTCTTACCCAGAAACTGATGGTCATTAGTAAAAATTTCTACCCACTGGAGAAGAACAAGATAGATAAGTAAAAGTGTGGTAGGAAAGGAGGTTATACAGAATTAAGATTCGTTATCATAGAAATAGAGAGGGTTACATGAAGTATATCTATTACAGAATATTAAGAATAATAATGTAGACATTATCAAAACGTTTCCTTCTGAAATGTTTTATTCAGGCACAATGAAGTGTCTTTTCTTGTTTCCTCTCTTCTCAAAAAAAAAAAAATTATAAAGAGTTCTGGCTTTTTTTCCTTGCTAAAAAAAATTCAAGTCTGAAAGTTTGGTGTCATTAGTTTTAGCACCATAATCCAAAATAATAAGCAAACCTCCAAATGTTTCTAAACCTGCAATGATCAGTTCAGCAAAATAGAATTAGCACTTAACTTCATTTAGAACTATTTAAGCTACTTGCAAATCTGGCATGTTTGAATGGTGACAAAAGAAAATAACAACTCACCATACCTTTCTTTTACTCATTTTCTCTTAATTTCTTTCACTCATTCAATGCAATAGAAATCATAATCTGTAAATACTAGTGTAGGGGTTTTTTTTCCTTTTTGTGTGGGCTTTATTTTTTATTTGCAGCTTTTTGATTTCACAACGCTGTAGAAATTTTAAGCGTTTCAACAGTAGAAATTATGTCTACTGATAAGTGAGTTAACAAGTTCTGTGTATCATTTATTATCATTTAATCTGTGGCAAAAAAGAAGAAAATTGAAAGAAAGAATGCAGATAAATCACAGAATTATTGATTTCTTCAATCAACTTCAATCAGCTTCAAAGAATGAAAAATATAATCAGTTTACATATGTTAGTGTTTCATGAAGATTTTCTTTGTTTGCATCCATCTCTAGAATACTTTGCTGAAAGCAGATCAACAGTTTCTTTATCAAAAGAAAGTGGTTTATCAAATAAGAAAGAACACAAATGCAAACATTGCTACACAGACACATAAAGTGAACTGGATGAGATTCTTATGGCTCTCTATATGCTTAGTGTATCATGGAATAAATACTGCCATTTTAGATGGGCATTTTATTATTCCTTACTCAGTAACTTAGCCTCTCTACAAGCATTTCTGTACAAGCTCCTTCAAATTCATTAAAATGACCAAGTGACCAAATTTTCTCATCAGAGTCCAGCACGGAGGGAAAACAGAGAGGGAAAGCAAATTGCTTGCTGTTATACAGTTATTTGCTCTGCCATCATCCTTCACCTCTATATTGTTCCTACAGTGCTGCTATTGTACCCTCAAGAAGATACATAGGAATAATGGTTCACAGAAGTACCTCTTGACCTTGCATATACAGGTCAATGTGTGTATCCTCCACAGGAAAGGTAAGGGCAATGTAAGTTTTTTACTTTCCAGAGCTGATGGGATGACAATTCCCAAATTACTGCCAGAACTTCATTTGAAGTACTCAAATAATAAAGTAATGAGACATCAGTTAAGATAGAAGAAATGAACAACAAAAAAAGCCATGCCCTAAGTTAAAATCTCAATAGTAGGGTGATTTTTGTTTTTAAATTTTTTTGTGAAAAAGCAGAGAGCACAAATAGTCAGAAATTATTGCTTTCATATCTCAGGGACACAAAGCAACATGGAAGAGTTAGCTCCAGTTACATACAGAAGAGTTATGTACAGAAATGGAATTTATTATAGATATTTGGGAATATTGTTGATTACCCTTACAAAATATATCCTTCTAACTTCATAGCAGTCAACCATCATGCTGATACCTGGACAGGACAGGAACCAAACATGTTGCTGCTCATAACTCTGAATCTAATCAAGTGTTCTTTCCTGCGTTTGATGCTCTGTGAGGGTTGTGCCAAGTGATGAAATGTACATCCCATGGTATCCTCTGAATCAGTATAATAGCTACAAGGTGCATACAATCTTTTTCTGCATTAGGTCTTTTAACAGGTGTTCGCCTGAGAAAAAGAAAGCCCTTTGATTAGAAACAGACTGAGAGTTTTGGGAAGGGAAAGAACAATAGGTTGCTCTTGAAGTCAATAGAGAGTTATTCTGACACTAGTGAAACTCTTTGGATCACTGGGGTGTCAACAATAGCAAGTATTTCAAAGGAGTGTTCACGAACATATTCAGATAATGAGGAGGAAATTAAGCACTTCTTTAATTTTCTAAAACGGCTCTAAGAAATATTGTATTCAGTAGAACCTTTTCAATTAAACAAATGAACTGCTTTTATTAATCAGAATCAGTAATGATTATAAATTAATAAGGCTTAATAAATGTTTGGACATTGTTGCTAGGAAAATAAAGAACCTAAATGATAAAACATGCTCCCAGCAGAGATCCTGGCTGTATAACAACTGTTTGGACCTGGTCCATAGGAGGTGCCCTTGGCTTTCCTTAGTGACTTGAAAAATTCACTATGAGCACCTGATGTTCATGTCTTAGCTATGAAGTGAATGTGAGCAACTGTGCTTCACATCTCATTTTTAGCAAATCCCAGCTGGCTGGATTTTCTGGAACAGAGTGTCAGCTTTTCCTATAGCCTACAGAAATTCATTATATATTAAATCAGTCATTCTTTCACTGCATTATTTTCATTGGATCCTACTAAATCTTACATATTCTTGTAATTTCTTAATTTTACGCTAAACACATGGTTTATTTTTACCTCTTACTCTTTCTTCTGGCACAAAGGAAAGGCTAGTCTATATTTTGAGAAAAAATAAACCTGTTGCTATAAATAAAATTCAACATTGAGGATAGCACTCTATCTAATATGCTCTGCTGTTAGAGCAAGTTACTGTATAATAATGAATATGATACTAGACCACAGACTTGAAATGTGAAGACCCAGTGGCTGCAACAAACTGTGGCTCTTCTGTATAACCTGGAACTTTCTGAAGACAGGTATGCTGAACGCTATTAGGCATAATAATTTCAGAAAGAAAAAAAAAANGATCAACAGTTTCTTTATCAAAAGAAAGTGGTTTATCAAATAAGAAAGAACACAAATGCAAACATTTCTACACAGACACATAAAGTGAACTGGATGAGATTCTTATGGCTCTCTATATGCTTAGTGTATCATGGAATAAATACTGCCATTTTAGATGGGCATTTTATTATTCCTTACTCAGTAACTTAGCCTCTCTACAAGCATTTCTGTACAAGCTCCTTCAAATTCATTAAAATGACCAAGTGACCAAATTTTCTCATCAGAGTCCAGCACGGAGGGAAAACAGAGAGGGAAAGCAAATTGCTTGCTGTTATACAGTTATTTGCTCTGCCATCATCCTTCACCTCTGTATTGTTCCTATAGTGCTGCTATTGTACCCTCAAGAAGATACATAGGAATAATGGTTCACAGAAGTACCTCTTGACCTTGCATATACAGGTCAATGTGTGTATCCTCCACAGGAAAGGTAAGGGCAATGTAAGTTTTTTACTTTCCAGAGCTGATGGGATGACAATTCCCAAATTACTGCCAGAACTTCATTTGAAGTACTCAAATAATAAAGTAATGAGACATCAGTTAAGATAGAAGAAATGAACAACAAAAAAAGCCATGCCCTAAGTTAAAATCTCAATAGTAGGGTGATTTTTGTTTTTAAATTTTTTTGTGAAAAAGCAGAGAGCACAAATAGTCAGAAATTATTGCTTTCATATCTCAGGGACACAAAGCAACATGGAAGAGTTAGCTCCAGTTACATACAGAAGAGTTATGTACAGAAATGGAATTTATTATAGATATTTGGGAATATTGTTGATTACACAGACCCCAATGGGAACCTAAATTATAAATAAATCCTTTATCACTGTATTATACTTTCTTACAAGACTTATAAGAAGCCATCCTTTAGAAGAACACTTTATTGTCAGGGTATTAGAGTCAAATATTGCATAAGGTTATTTTAGAAAACCATACATCTATTTGACACAAAGGACTATGATAAATACTACACTGAATAAATCAAATTAGTAAAATGTTATATAAAGCAACTCTTTCAAGAATAAAATAAGAATGAATATATAGGAATAATACATATATCGTATATGTATAGTACATTCTCAAATTTTATTTAATTCCTCTAAATGCAGGCATGTTTGTGTATCTTTGATGATTTTTACTGGTAGATCATATAGGAGGGATTTCTGTTTTCCCTCTATATTTCTAGCTGTATTATCCAGACCAAAATTTGACATCACAAAAGCAAACACACTGATCATGACAGCAGCATCTACCTAGAGAAAGTAGGGAGATTAAAGGAAGTCACATTTAAAAAAAAACTTTTTGTGGAACTTTTTTCTGACCAGTGTTCAAACAGCGAGTTCCAACAGTGAGGCAAACAAAATATACTCAAAGTCAGAATAATTGCATTTATGTAATTTTCCAAAGCCTTCGGGCTTGTTTCATGTAATCCATGAATGAAGAATGAATCCTGACCACCTCCCATGCTGTATTAAGTAAAGCAATCTATTAGTGATTTACTGGTATCACCTCCTTTGCTGAATATTGGACCCTGGCTACAGTAAATAAGAATATGAAGAACTGATACTATTCATAACAAATGCTGTAATTTTTGATTTGATCTAATACGATGCGCACAAATCACCACTGCATCAGGAGAGTACCCTTACAAAATATATCCTTCTAACTTCATAGCAGTCAACCATCATGCTGATACCTGGACAGGACAGGAACCAAACATGTTGCTGCTCATAACTCTGAATCTAATCAAGTGTTCTTTCCTGCGTTTGATGCTCTGTGAGGGTTGTGCCAAGTGATGAAATTTACATCCCATGGTATCCGCTGAATCAGTATAATAGCTACAAGGTGCATACAATCTTTTTCTGCATTAGGTCTTTTAACAGGTGTTCGCCTGAGAAAAAGAAAGCCCTTTGATTAGAAACAGACTGAGAGTTTTGGGAAGGGAAAGAACAATAGGTTGCTCTTGAAGTCAATAGAGAGTTATTCTGACACTAGTGAAACTCTTTGGATCACTGGGGTGTCAACAATAGCAAGTATTTCAAAGGAGTGTTCACGAACATATTCAGATAATGAGGAGGAAATTAAGCACTTCTTTAATTTTCTAAAACGGCTCTAAGAAATATTGTATTCAGTAGAACCTTTTCAATTAAACAAATGAACTGCTTTTATTAATCAGAATCAGTAATGATTATAAATTAATAAGGCTTAATAAATGTTTGGACATTGTTGCTAGGAAAATAAAGAACCTAAATGATAAAACATGCTCCCAGCAGAGATCCTGGCTGTATAACAACTGTTTGGACCTGGTCCATAGGAGGTGCCCTTGGCTTTCCTTAGTGACTTGAAAAATTCACTATGAGCACCTGATGTTCATGTCTTAGCTATGAAGTGAATGTGAGCAACTGTGCTTCACATCTCATTTTTAGCAAATCCCAGCTGGCTGGATTTTCTGGAACAGAGTGTCAGCTTTTCCTATAGCCTACAGAAATTCATTATATATTAAATCAGTCATTCTTTCACTGCATTATTTTCATTGGATCCTACTAAATCTTACATATTCTTGTAATTTCTTAATTTTACGCTAAACACATGGTTTATTTTTACCTCTTACTCTTTCTTCTGGCACAAAGGAAAGGCTAGTCTATATTTTGAGAAAAAATAAACCTGTTGCTATAAATAAAATTCAACATTGAGGATAGCACTCTATCTAATATGCTCTGCTGTTAGAGCAAGTTACTGTATAATAATGAATATGATACTAGACCACAGACTTGAAATGTGAAGACCCAGTGGCTGCAACAAACTGTGGCTCTTCTGTATAACCTGGAACTTTCTGAAGACAGGTATGCTGAACGCTATTAGGCATAATAATTTCAGAAAGAAAAAAAAAAATCTATTGTGCATTTTGCAAAAAAATCTCAAATCCCTAAACCAGCAAACAAACCAACCTCCCAAACTTATGTCTATTCCCAGCTTTTTACGTCTTGAAGTTCTACAGCCTAAAATGAGCAAACTATCTCAAATGTCCTTGACATTCAAAAGCTCCCCCAAATAAACTCATTTCCAAGTACTATATATTTTTTAAACTACAGCTTTCCTGTGGATATGTCAATAATACCATCTAACTCCAATTCATAGGGAGAAAGCATGAGCTTCTGCTGAAAGATTCAAGGCAAAAGCACAAAACAAATCATTGATTTCCATGCCCTGGGAACTAACCTGACAACTAATTTTTCTTCATGTTCTTATTTTCCCCCCTTTTACAATAAGACAAGAGTGGAATATGCACTCATTCATTATTTGAAATATTTGTTGACTTCAGGGAATGGAAATTCTTATTTAAGTATACTACTTAAAAACTCGTTGACTTCCTGTCATCCCTTCAGTGCATGTTTTAAAAATATATGCCTTTACTCAAGCCAAAGAAATAGTTCTATATAAAGTAAGCTTTATAGAGAGATTCCATAGGCTTATATTTCTAAGTGGTTGTATTATGTGTTACTCTCACCAAGACCCTATAGGCCTGTATATTTTCTTTTTTTTCCCCCCACCTTAATACATTTTCAAACTCCCCTTCCTTGAAGCTGTGTCACTGACGGTTTAGGATCCTCACAATATACTTATTCACAACTAAGTGGAACTTCTATTCTTTAGGGAACACTGGTTTGGACATAACCTATGGAGAAATCTGGGACTTCACAGTTCACATCATTGCAATTCAGGATCCCACACCAGAGTTCTCACCAAAAAAAAATTATTTTGAGCTTAGGAACATAGTGGATATGTCTCATAGAAATATAGATAAGAAAACTAATAGTAGTGAAACACAAATATTCAATATGAAACATAAAATTCCGATAATTTATTTCAAGAAAATTAGCTTAATATGATTTCTAGAAAATCCAGCCTATTATTATTTTATAGTCCTTGTGAACGACTGATCTGATTTATTTATTTATTTAGTAACTCAGGTTTTTCTGGAATTGTTGATGTTTTCCTGGAACAAAAAAAGAAATCTCTTTTTTTGAATAAAGGACTTCATGAAGGCTTTGTGCAAAAACTTGATGAAAGTTTCTCATTGATAACACATACTAACACATCTTTTTTACTAGAAGTTATATTAGGCACTGAAAACTTCCTAGAGGTTCTACAAAGAAAGCAAAGTAAGCGCTTGGAGGTAATAAGAAATGACAGTGAAAGCTGCAGCACTGCCTGCATTTTCTGAAGATCATAGATAGGGACTATGAACTAATGTACAAGAAGTTGTTGGATGTGAAAAATGAATATGTGCAAATTAATACGTACCTTTCTATACAAACAGTTTGGCATACTTATATGATTCTATATTAAATATTGCAATGGTTGGAGAGCCTGTTATATGCAAAATACCACTTAGTACTGAAGACAATCTTGCAATTGTTAGTCAAATAAAACTCCAGTTGATTTCAGGAATCAAATCTTGGAAAAACCTGAATAGAGTTGTGGAATCTGCTACAATATGCAGTAATTTCCAAACAGGTAACTTATTTAAGAAGGTTTCATTTATTAAACCTTTGCATGTAATGCAACATCTAAACCAATTTGAGATCCAGAGAACAGCGACAGAGACTTGAATATAACCCCAGTCTTCTGACCTCTGCCATTTCTCCAGGATAAGCATACAACAAGTTAAAGTTCTAATATCTGAAAAATTATCATTTTTCTTGGTATCTTGGAGACAAAAGTGAATATGAAATGCAATAAGGAATCATCAATACCATCAGTGCTCCTGAAGAAGCTAGGAAAGAGGGATTTTGATCAATTATTACTCTTGCTGTGGAACTGTTTCCTCTTGTTTGATTATGCATGTACTTAGAGAACCCACCTTGAACATTCACTGCAAAAAAAGAGAAATGCTGATTTATTTAAAAACATATCTTAGTTTTTCATCATTTCTCCTCATTAAGAAAATACTGAGATGTGACAACAGTTTGACAAAGCATTCAAAATAAAGAGTTTTAAAGGAATAATGGAAAGAAGAATATAACGAAAAAATAGGTTTTTTCCATCGGCTTAAGTAAATATTAGAATAATAATAGTCATGTACTCATAAAACGAAAAGGCTTAGTTTAAAGATTTTTTAAAAATTGAGACTATGAAGAAAATACAAGGCCATAAGTAAGTAAGAAGCATACATCTGCCCCTCCTCTTTTAGTCTCAAAAGAAGTGATTTATGTCTTGAGCGAAATTATTTTTTTCAAAATTTAAAATGAATTCTTCATTTAACATTGGCCTTATATGATAAAATCCAAGATCATGATTAAAACAGACAAGGAAAACTCAAAAACTTTTATACAATTTTTTATTTGAACTTGGAAAATTACTCCATCCTTAAAAATGAAAAAAAAAATTCTGCTACTGCAAGTATAATCCCTTTGTTTTCAAATGTCAAGATGATTCTCTCCAATGTAGCCCGCTCATACTGAATGGATGAACACTGAGTTAAAGGGAGTCAAGGAATGAGCATGTTCAGAATCTTGTCAAGATCTTTTACTATATGAGGATTGGTCTCCCTTTGGATATATAAGAAAATTAGTTTTATTTTTCAGAACATCTCTTAAATGTTACAATGATGGACACAGAACTGAAACTTAGGGTGGAAAGTGCATGTATCTTATAGGATTTTATTATTATTGCCATTATTATTATTATTATTATTATTATTATTATTATTATTATTATTGCTATTATTATTATTATTATTACTATTCCCGATGCTTTGATTTCAAACTTTTTGGTTAAGCAGAAGTATTCTACAGGATTTATATGTCAGACCAAAACAGCTTGAAAGTTAACTGTTTACAGCAAGTGGCCACAAACTAGCTACAGAGAATTAGTCACAGGAATTATTCACTGGATGATTGTGAATAATGAGCTAATTTAGGAAAATCACAATCTGTTCATGGACAATTTGTGAGCTGAAGAGAGGTAAAATTCATCAACTAAATTATTTGTTATAAATTATTCACCATGCTCTAATGAGCACCCAAAAATATGGCTGCTTATCTGAAACTTATTCAAATTATCCAAAGTGTTTCTGTATGTGTAGGAAAGCCAGAAATATTCTTTTGTACTTTTTAATATCTCTTGACAGTGTTTTCATTTTACTTATGTTCCAAGCTAAAATATGTAACACAGAACAATGCAAAACTAAGAGATCTTAACAAGGAAGGAAGAAACCCCCTATTTCACATCTAAAAAATATTTTCACTGATTTTAATTCAAACGTGGTGAAACCATACTACACTTTAGCTCATGCTTTTATTGTAGTAGTTTGCATTGCTATGGCTCAGCCTTCTGATTCTGATTTATCTAAAAATAAGATAGACTGACCGAAAACATTACTGGAAAACAAATTTCCGTACTATATATTCCCACCAGTGATAATTCAACTTTCTAACAAAAACTTCACCTGTTGCTGTCTTTGCTGTTAGTACTACTTTTGCTCTATTTTTTCAGTCTCTTACCACATGAACAGTGACTACATCACTTTTCTCTTTTATCTAGCAATGCTGATGAAAAATGTTTCAGTAAACTGTGACTTTTATTTTTATGTGGTTTACAATGGCTATCAGAGATTAATGACAACACATTATAATAACATTCCTCAGTTGCAGTTACATGGTCAACCTAACTGCTAAAAGTGTGTTAGCTATTAGGTAAGCACGAGCACAATGTGCTTCTGCACATTAAATGCAGGTGAAACTGCATCTGCAGTCAGAAGTGAACAAGCATTACAGTGAAGAATATTTAAATACTTTGATGCCAGATTTGACAATTATTGAAGACACTGAAGAGATTTAAATTCATTTTAAAGAGAGCTGGAAAAATATTTTGGGTGGCACTTGTGCGGTGCTGACCTTGGTTGCCCCTTAGATACCTACCAAGCTTCTCTGCCACTCCTCTTCCTTGGAGAAAATTTTCTCCAAAATAAGAAGAAAAACTCATAGGTTGAGATAAAGACAGTTTAATAAAGAAAAGCAAAACCTTCACATGGAAGCAGGCAATGTCCACCATCTTCCTGAGACCAGGACCTCAATACACACAGCAGTTACTTCAGAAGACTAATGCCTCAGTAACAAATGCCTCCCTGATCCACTATTTTCCTTGTCTTTGTTGCTGAGCGTTATGTCATCCTGCATCTCTTTGGTCAGTCTGGATTGGAGACTGTGCCCCTGCCCCAGCCTCTTTCTCACTCCCCGTCTAACAGTCCTAGGCTGAAGAGAGCCTTTATGCTGTGCCAGCTCTACTCAGCAGTAGCTAAAACACTGGAGTGTTATCAACACCTTTCTGGGTACAATTGCAAAGCACAGAACTATATGGTGAAGAGGGGAAAGTTAACTCCATTCCAGCCAGGTGCACTATGGTAATTTATCTTACGTAGGTTTAGTTACATAATAGAAGAACAATTAATTTCATGCAATTTTCTATATGAACAGTATTTTTGGCTGGTCACCACAGGCTCCCCTCTTATTCAGTGACAAGTAAAAGGCATGTTAATAGGCTGATTTGTCACAACTATTTTAGATTTCCTTTTTCAGTCTAAGATTAATTCCCTTAAAGAAGGGACACATGGTGCTAGAGTGGTTAGAGAAGGACACTGGACTCATTATCTCAGATCTAAAATCTAACTCCTAGACACCTATGATAAAGGACATGTGACTCACTATAAGCTGAGACTGCAGTTTCCTTAACTCTTCTGTAGTCAGTAGAAAGAGAAAAGGGCTCATCTAGAAAATGACTTAAGAGTTCAGCTGATCTGAATAACATCTGACGATTTTTCTTCTCTCTTTTTACTTCATGGTAATGGGACTGCAAAACAAGGACCTTCAATCATATATAGAAAATTACAAGAGAAAAATGGGGTACAAACATCAGCCAAATTTCTAAACCGTGGTAAGTGGATGTGGGACTTAGTAACTGAACTTTGACAATGCTGATGGATTTTTCATTATGTGAGATTGCACACACAGTATTTCTCATTTGTTTGTCAGTGTTATTTACCTATTAGACCTCTGTGATTGTTTCTGTTTTAGTTTTTGTTGGTTTTTTTGGTTGGTTGGTTTTGGCTTTGGTTTATTGAGGAAAGACTTAGAGAAGAAAAGAGGCTCACTGCAGGAATTACTAATATACACAAAACTACTCATCCAAGGCCATTAACACATTCTCAGAGTGAACTTCACATTTAGGCTAGCATACAACTTTCTGTCTTAGTCACCTAAATGTATGACTTGAAATACTGAGTTTATTTTCCAAAAATCATGTTTTCACTAAAGCAAAGCAGGTATTCTCATGGTGCAACGTGTTGAAATCAAAAGTAGGTGAATAAAATCTCTGCTGATATGCCTACTGTTTATTCAGTATATACTGATATATGGAGTTTAGGGCAATAGTTCAGATTTAGATGCCTAAATTTTAGATGTCCAGAATGAAAATAATCCTACTTTTTTTATTTTGTTCTGGTTCAGTGTTTTTTTCTGTATTAGTGCTTTGTTTGTCAATGCAGATGGGGGACCAACCTGCTGGAAAGTAGCTGTGTGGTGAAAGTGGACAAATATCTGGTGGTCCTGGTGCACAAATATCTGTTTATGAGCCACCATTGTGCCTTGGGGGCCAAGAAAGACAAAGGTTTTCTGTGGTGCATTAGGAAGAGCATTCCCACCAGGTCGAGGAAGGTGATCCTATCCCTCTAATCTCCCCATGCAAAGCCACATCTGCAGTGTTGTGTCCAGTTCTGGGCTCCTCAGTACAAGACAGACACGGAGCTCCTGAAGCAGATCCAGTGCAGGAACAATGATGATTTTTATCTCAGTCCACGAGTTTTCTCACTTTTTTTATTCTCTCCCCTATCCCACTTGGGGAAAGTGAGCAAGTGCCAGTATTCTTAGCTGCTGGTTGAGGTTAAACAACGACAAGTCGTCAAAACAAAGGTGAATTTTAATGTCATGATCTGGAACTGGAGGAACTGCCACCCTGGGAAAATGCTAGACCTTTTCAAATGTTCAGATTTTATTGCAAGGGAAGCTAAAAGAAATACTGAAAGTGTTAGCAAAAATAAAGATCTTTTTTAGGATAAGAAAGAATTTTCAAAGTTTTTCAGAAGTGAAAAAGAAAACAAAACAAAACAAAAAAATCAGGAGAGATGGGAGATTTCTCTAAGCTCCATCTCTTCTGATTCACTTCTAATTTCTATGTCTAAGTTAGACATTGAGCAACTAACAAAGGGATTTGGCTGGGACCCACACTAATGAAGTTGAGAGCCACTTTTCACAGATCTGTAGCAGATCCAAAGTTATAGCTGTTGAACCTGACGCAAGAATGCTTTAACCTTTCTACCAACTGAAAACAACAGCCTCACTTTCAATTATCCCATTTATGCTTTGTTCTATATTTAATTATAAATAACAGTATAAGGTAGGATGAACTTCTAGTTAAGTAACAAAATGAAGTCATAGGAGATAAAAAATGCAATATAAACAACTGCCATGTTTTGCCTAAGTAATCTAAGACAAAACAAAAAATTTTTCCATCTCTTGTTTTCCAGCTTGAAAATGACACTGCTGAACACTTCACAAGGGCATTGTACAGGTAAGTGTTCTGTGGCATTCAGATGTTCGTGTAATAGAGCAATATAAAGATAGATAGCTAAGGACTGCAGAATAGAGCATTTCTACTGTAACTGCTCAGTATCACTGTTCCCACCCAGATTCTCCAAAATACATCACTGTTTGCTAAACTTCATGCTCTTGTATGTGTCAAAGATAAATAAACAAGATAAAGCACCTTTCACTGAGTAACCCTCTATTTGGAATAGCTTAGAGCCTTGCAAGCTTTTATATAATACTAAAGCAATTAATGTGACCTATAGTTTGCATTTTGTAGCTTATTACTCAGAGATCTACAGTTAGCATCAGTCTCATTTCCTCTTTAATTGGAAAAGGTGAAGATTTTATGGAAATAATAAGTTAAAAATGTTTAATCCATATTTACTCTTTAATTATCAGCAGCATAAATGCAGAATAGCTCAGATCTCAGTGTTTTTCACAAAGGCACACAAGGTATGTGCTCTGTAATAGAATTCAATTTATATATCTATATATACACTTGGCTTTCCTAGACAATGACTATTATAAGATCAACATTATAGTGACTACACTTGTAATTGACTATTGAGTATCTCATTGCACAAATACCGCTGATTTTTTCTTTCCTTAAATCTAATTAATTTTGTTATGATAGTTTTATTTCAGTAACTCTGACTCTGTACAAGCTCATCGTGATCGTTCTTCAGAAACTTCTAATGGTGATAAAATTGTTCTTCTATTTGCTTTAGGATGATGTCTATATAAATGAACTAAATAAAGCTAAACTTTAATTGGAAAAGTTAATTCTTTAATGAAACAGTAGATGAGCTTGTTCACTTTGAGCTCAATTAACACCGTAATTGCTGAATACAGCTGGACTGATAATACAGCTTTAAAACAATGTGAGAAGGGCACATGCACCTTCCAGGTCTTGTGCAGCTGATTATGCATATCACAAAATAAAGGACACGCTACCAGCTCTGTAGCTGCAAAATCTACCTCCAAATCTCACTTCTACAGTATCGGTCTATCTCCCTACTTAGGAAAGTTCTTTTTTTGTTTTTCTTTTTCTTTTTTTTACTTTGTTTGTTTAGGGTTTTTATAAATCTTTTTAAGTACTGCCACATCTGTAATCAAACCCAGGCTCTTAAGAGGCTGTGGTCCAGTACACATAGAGGTTGTGAGGCCACATAGGCATCTGTGAGAACCTGTACAAAATCAATGGGAAGCATGAAAATATGGGCTTACTAAAAGCACATTCAGGTCAATGATTATGAGCTATTGAATTATATAATTATATTAGGCCTCAGTTCTCTAGCACATTACACAGTTAATCTCACTATCTCCACTGAATTCAAAGGAGAAACATGAATACAGGATGTCTCTATCTTAACCTTGGATTACCAAAGTTTTATATCAGTTATGCTTGCATGAATATATATGCTCATTTTTACCCTGCCTACAGTAAAAAGCCAGATGTATCCAGAGCTTAATTACTCTTCTACCTTTATCCCTAAAAACTTACAGTGGGCAAGTTTTGTCAGTATTTGAACATGTGTTGCTGGCCATTAGGCTATTGATTCTTTACATGGATTCTCACCTGGATTCAGCTGGATATCAGATATTTGCAGTGGCTTACCAGTCAAGTCAAGTACTCTAAACAGAATTTACCTAGTCGTTATGACTCCCTTCTCACCCTGCACTTCGCTTTAGATGATGCTGAGTGCAAGTAGCCTATTAAGCAGTAACAAGTCTCCATACCTCCGCTGCATCCAGATGAGCACAAGAACAGGTCTTCCCCTTACATCACCTGACTGAATATGTCCAAATGACATAAAAGAACAGTGTCAAAAGGGGTGAATGAAGAGAAGTAGCTGCCTACCAGGAAAAGTGAATTTCCTAACTCCAGCAGTTGTCAGTGGGTTGGGCTTTTTGACCGATCACTCAGCATGATCTTTACAAGTCTCCTCAGCAGTGATTTTTAGAAGATTTTTCTTTTCTTTTTCTTCATAAGATCTCTTGATAATGGTTTTCTTACAGAGCTTTAAACTTAGGTGTGACTTTAGGTGGTGAGTTTTCTAAACACATTCATTGCTAGCCTAAGTTCTTATGCTGATTTAATTATTAGAAATACAATTAAAACAATAAAGGGACTGCTAAGAAGTCTTAAGATCAGAGCTTAAAAACTCTAAGGAGAGAAGACAGAAATATGAGCCCCATTACACATCTTTAAAAGGAAAAGTATAACTTTTTGCTTTAAAGAATATATAGAATAAGCATATGCAAAAACATCACTACCTCTCTAAACTTCCCTTTAAAATCTAAATCGGGATTAAAAATAAACAATTAACCTATCACATTCAAAAATCAGACCCTTACAGTTCAGTTTCACTCCATTATATCTAAGTGAGGAATGGAAATATCCAAGTTTCTGTACAGTTGATACAAAAGAGGAACCACAAAGGGATGAACTACACCAGGTATAGAGGTTTCTCTACTATTTCAATTATACTAGAAGTTTGTGCTTCTACACATCTAACTTGAATATTTAAATGTGGCATCCCTGTAATGTTTTATAGGATTCTAAATTTCACTTTTTTCAGAACTACCTGTAAGTGAATTGGAGGAAAACAATAAACACTAACAGCTCATTTTTTTTTAGTATTTCCTTACTAGCAGGATGTAAATCTGAGCCCCTCAAGGCTCTTCCATGAATTGGAAAGTCATTTTGGCCTTCATGAGAATTGATCCTAGTCATATCAAAAGACCAAGCTATCTTTATCAAAAACTGTACCCTGACTATTTTCTTCCTTGCTTGCTGAAGCTCTGTCAGCACTTGAAGGTGCATGTTCCTCTACTTCTTGTCAGATTTGAAAATGTCCAAAGACACAAGAAATATTCTTTAAATACAAGTGGTTTTTGATGCTGTTGAAACTAAGGTCAGTGATTAATGGTATACTTGGTAAAACTCTAGTAAGATTTAATAGGAGGAACCTAATATTCTCATATTAACAGGGGAAAAAAACCCACCTCCTCATGTGCCATTTTTCTAAGATGTTTGACCTTATGTTTTGCACAGTTCAGCAATGGAACAAAGATAAAGATAACAACAAATGACAGAGCAGAACACACTGAATTACATTGTAAAATTAGATGCCTCCATGAACTCCAGCACTGAAGAGAACTCTCCTTGAAGATCATAGACTAGTTCGGGTTAAAAAGGACCTTTAAAGGTCTTCTAGTAACCTCTTCTCCTGCAATGAGCAGGGACATCTTTAACTAGATCAGGTTGCTCAGAGCTGCATCTCATCTGACCTGAAAGTTTCCAGGGATGGGGCATCCACCACCTCCTTAGGAAATCTGCCAGTGTTTTACCAGTCTCATTGTAAAAAAAAAATCTTCCTCATATCTAACCTAAATTCATATTCTTTAAATTTAAAACCATTACCCCTTTTCCTATCACAACATTCCCTGCTCAAGTTTGTCCCCATCTTTCTCACAGGCCCACTTCAAGTACTGAAAGGCCACAATGTCTCCCTGGAGCCTTTTCTTTACGCTGAACAACCCCAACTCTCTCAGCCTAACTTCAAAGGAGGTGCTCCAGTCCTCTGATTATCTTTGTGGCCCTCCTCTGGATCCTACAGTCACCACACTGTTACCGATTTATTTTTATGTTGTACTACCTCAAGTCAGGGTCTATTTTTCTTATTCAGGGATAAAACAGCAGTCGTAGACAATGTGCAGTGTAAATGGGCAAGATATAAAAAAGCTGAATAGGAAAGAGGCACGAAGACAAATGATCGATACCATACTAAAACAGAGCCCTGGCCTTGGCAGACATGCAGTGTGAGACAGGCTACAGTAGCGTTTTGGCAGAGAGGGTTGGGCCCAGTTAAACTCTGTTTGTGCTTAAATGGCTCCCTACAACTAGCCAGTTAATGATAAAGTGATTGCCACGGTGACAGCAACATCCAACTCCCAGGCACCATGGGAATTTCAGCCAATTATATCTTCCCCATGAGTGATGTGAAGCAGAGAGGTCATGTACACATCAAATGTATCTGTGACTAAATGTGCTTCGGCAGCCAAGTCTAGTTTATGTCCTTGCTCTCAATTCACTTTCAAAGTGCAACAAGTGCTTAAAATAGGAGCAACCACTTCATATCCAGCAGAGCACGTAACAAAAGTGAATCCATGTAGCAGTGGTCAGCACATGGCAGCAGAAAAAGGAGATATTAATGAGATGATAGTTACAAAGGTTAAAAAAAAAAAAAAAAACAAAACAAAAAGAAAAAACACCAACAAAAAAACAAGAAAAACAAGATTTTACAAACCTATTATCTTTAGACAGAAAGAGCAGCCATTCCCATCTTCCCAACTCAGCCTTCCCTGACAAAAGCTTTTCTTGTCCAGATTTATGTCAATATTATACTCATTAATTTGATAAACCTGTGAATTCCAGGCTGTTAAAACCAGATTTCCTTCAAATAGCATATACTAGCCAACAAAAGAGTCTTAGCAAAGCAGTGAAAACATTGATTAGCTTCTGTTTCTCTGTTTTCTCATGGATTTCCCCCCACTCTTTCCAGCTTCTCCTTCAAAATATCCTTTGGCTATCCTTTTCCACTTGTCTCTCTTTTATGAAGATTTTGTCCTTCAGAGCTTCATTTGACCTGCCTTATGACTATATGAAGTTATATGTCATCTACCATGATGACTCACAAATCTCTTTCCTCAGCCTTGATTTAATTTTCATACCCTATTTTCTGATATGTTATCTGGATTGCCCTTTTAATTGTCAAGACTCAGCATTTGAAAACCTGAGCTTTTCTCTTTTTCCCAAATATATCCCATGTCCTTCTTTCCCTGGTCTACTCACACTAACAGCTACCCATGTGGTCCAGTCCATTATCCACTCCTTCCTCCTCTTCAGCCTCCTTAGGCCTCAACTGGCTTTTTGCTTGCAACACACACTGGAAAGGATCCTTCCTTTCTATGCCCACAGTTAAAAATGAAAATGTCTCATATTTCAGTGTCTTCTAAGTAATAATGACAATGTGCCCACAGGTATTACCTGAAAAAATACCCTTTGGAAAGAGTTTTAAACTTATGTATAATATTCTGTATATGATTGAATTTCTAACCTTGTTTTAAAATAATAAATAACAGGTAGCATATATATTTAGTGAAGCAGTATAATTTTTATAGTAGGTCTAGGTGTTGGATGGTTCATCCTGACTCCAATATATCTTTTAATCAAATGTGCCATTTTATTTCTTCTCCCTCTCTGCCTGTTTGTTTGTAACTGTGAAAAAAGCTTTTAATTTAGAAGGAAAAAAGACTCTATTTTTTATCTCTTTTTTCTTTTTAAATGCCTGAGTCCTTTAGTTGTTACACGTTGTGGTGGTTTCAACACCAGCTAGAAATTAAACTCCAAATAGGCCACCCCCCCTTCCCCCACCCTTTCTGATAAGAGAGGGACAAAAGCGGAGACTCTGGGTAGAGACAGCAATTTACTGAAACCTAAAATCAATGGGGTAAGAAATGCACAGTACCAACAGCAATACTGATAACAAAAGTATACGAAAAGAAGGCGGTTTACCCTCAAAATGATTTTCACTACCTCAACTTATTTCCATGTGGCTGTCAGGATGAAAACAAGATGGTGTACTCTCCTTGCAGGGAGCTCCTTGCTGAATTTCTTTTACATCACAAGCTTGACAAAGAATGCTTTGTCTAGATGATCTTAGAAAGTAGATTTTTACATTTTCAAAAGACGTTAATACTTCTAATCCAGCAACACTGTCCTCCAGTGGAATATAATATAACTTTTGGATGTTGCAAACAAGCCCTAATTCCCACTGCAGTTGTAATAAATACAAAGTACTGTAATTCACCTCACAAAAAGCTTGGACACGGAGAAAAATATATAACCTGACTCTTATTCTGGATTTACATATTTCACAAGCCTACACTTTCTACATTCGTTACGCATTCTACATTTGTAACAGTTGTAAAATAGATTTTCTGCTTTCATACAGCTAAAATCATCAAGTACTTTGTTTACAATAGCTGCTCTTCTTTGGCCCTGACAATCCTGCAGTCTATAAGTACTTTAAATTTTATTTTATTTTATTTACAATACTAATTAGGTATGGGCTTCTTATGACTTCTTGTTCTCCAGTATGTTACAGGCAAACGACCCATTTCCATCGAGGGAAATAGGTAGTGTGCCATATGGGATCAAGGTGTCAACACTTACCTTTGCTGTGAGAAATGAAGCCAGCCTTTATTACTCTCTCATTAGCTTTTTTTTTCATCTGTTGTTCACTGAAATGTCTGTACATGCCCTCTGAGACAGTTTATTATAACGTGTAACAAAAAAATTGTTACGAGACACATGAAAACCTTGGCAATGAATGGAAGTGGACCTAATAAGACTATTACTAACCCAGACCGTAACACGCTATACAGTGATATTAAATTGTTTACTTGTGTAAAACTGTTGAGCTGGTGTGTGTCTTCCTCCCTTATTCTCTTCTTGCAAAGGTCACCATTTTGTCATATGTGGTTACTCCCCATTCCTTATAACAGTAATTGTAAAAAAAAAAGCAGCGATTTTATGAGTCTCTTTGTTTAGCATGATTCAAACTATGAAAGAGAATATGATTCACATTGACACCTTTCAAGTGTTGGCACCACTATAGCTTAGAAGAAGGCAAGTATACAATTTAGTTTGTAGGAAAACAAAATAATCATTCTTTAGAAAAATGCCATTACTTCAACATTTGTCTGATCTTAAAACATGAATGATTTACATTTTATCTTAAAATATTAGAATATGGTAAAAAATATGATTTATAGAATATTAGACTTTTCCTACTATGTAAAATAATGTAAACAATACCATTAAGCGATGCATTTTTGCTTCCTTAAAATACAGTATTTGGCATTTCAAACTGGAATGATAAAACAATTTGCTTTGATAATGTTATTTCCTGGAAGTATTCAAAATGAGTATTTTTCTTCAAAATACATTTTCTGATATAATTTTATATCATAATTAAAATTAAATTCAATAATAACTAAAATTCAAAACAATTTATTAAAGTTTGGTATTAAATTAGATAATCCTTTTGGAGAAAACATTCATTTTCTTGAGTTGAACATCTGTATGCATATCTGTCTCAGGAATTATGGTTTTTTTTTGAAGTTTTACAGAAGAACTAGTGTGAAATTTAGTACTTCAGTTAAATAAACCATTGATTCTGTACAGTGGTAATAGAGTCACCGTCTGTAATAGCTCATCAGTTGCAAAATTAGTTTTCAAATTACAGGGTTGATGTTGTTGAGATCACCATCTCAAAATGGCAATTCTTAGCACTATAAACTATGTTCTGAAACAAACTATATCCTTTCTTTAATCATTGTCTGCAGTCATTCACTTCATAGAAATTGTTATGACTTTAGTACTTCAGCAAGTCCATAAAGAGGAAAAATAATACATTTGCATGAGCACAAATCTACATATATGAAACATAAACATATATACACAGAGGTATATATGCATGTATTCTTTTGGTATTTTAAAATTAGCTGTTATTGTACTGCAGCTATTTCAGATTCTTTTCTAGATTTTTTACATGGGTGTTGAGAGTTTCAATGACATATTCTTAATTGCTTCTTTCTTATTAAGTTGTGAGGAAAGTGTGATCAAAATGAAAAAAAATTATTAAAAAATTCCATTTTATCAGGCTTGGCTATTGAAAAAGAGGGATAGAGAACAAGTTGCATTAGGAAGAGCCAACAGTTTACTGTCAAGGCAAATTGCATGCAATCAGAGCTGAAAATATTCCCATGAGACTGCCACCTCTGCAAACAGTGAAGTTCAGGCTGGTAGGTTTCATGACATTATGCTACATTTTATGAAGTCACATGCCAAAAATATATTATGCCCAGTTAATTCAGTGCTTTTTAGATACAGTAATTTGGAAATGCTTACGACAACAGCTCCTGGCCAGGATATTCAGAAACAGATATTTGTCAATATGGCTTGCAGAACTTGTCCCAAAAAGCTAGGCTGCAATCTGACATATGAGGAAGTTAAATGTCTACATGTGATCTTGGGCCTTTGTATTTTGCTTTCAAACTCTTATTTCCCTCTATGAAAGAGTATTAGAAGTACTATCCCTTTTGTATATAGTATTTTAGAGCTGTATTAATCTGTTTTAAACATCTAAAGAGCACGAGAGCATGATGGAAGTATAGATTGTATCAGAACTTTGTGCTTCTGAATGTATGGTTTCATACATGCTTCTTGTATATCTTTTCATGCCCCTTTGAAATGCATCCTCTCTCCCTTTCATGCTATCCCTCTTTTTTCTTTGTTGGTTTGGGGTTTTTTTCCAATTCATAGAATCATAGAATGGTTTGGGTTGGAAGGGACCTTAAGGACCATCTAGTGACAACCCCCCTGCCATGGACAGGGACACCTTTCACCAGACCAGGTTGCTCAGAGCCTCATCCAACCTGGCCTTGAATAGTTTCAGATCACTTCTCTAAGCTAGTTTACCATGTGACACAAAGGATTTGTTTGGGTTTTTTTTTCTAGTAGAATGGAGTGACAAATCAAGAGACAGTGGGTAACTGGCTATGAACAGCTAAGAAGGGCTGTGTGATATACAGATAGAAAAGGTTGAGGAATTGTGCCATTGAGTCGTTCAATAAACAGTAAGGAGACAATGTTCCAAAAAAATTTCAATTCCAAATCTCTGTTAAAAATAGACTGGCTTGAAAAAATGCAGAATGTCATCAAGGGTTTAGTTCTATGTGTGTTATCTAATTCCGAGAGTATACATCAGTAGATTTTTGACAAATATTTGACAATCACTTGCAAAGCAGGACTCTGAACCTTTTGTACAGTTTGAACTGCTACATGAAAGGAGATCTTTGCAGTTTACAGAATACATGACAAGCACAAGAACGAAGATGTGAAATAAAAAGAATTTCCATGCCACCTACTTTAATTTCTTGCTAATTCATATCAATTAACACTGTTACTTGCTGAGAATACAAATGACTATAATTTGCTCATAAAGTAATACATTTCTTTGTGAATTCAGTATGTACCTTTGGCTGCTCTGCATTCTATTATATTTCCACTCTAACTTGCAAATAAAACTTCATTTTGTCACCATTTCATTTGATGCTATTCCTTTGCCTTTTATATCATGGAATTAGTTACTTGAAATTTGCCTTGGAATTGCATCTCTTGCTCTGCTGCCCACTGTGCAAGAACACCTGTCTTGCCAAGAAAATAATGGTAGTCAAGGGCAATTTTCAGGATGGTGTGGCTCTGGCCAATTAGAATTAATTGGAATAGAAAAGCAACAACTAAAAGCAAAATAAAAATATAGCCAGTTTAAAGAGATGTTTATGCAATGTGTTGGAACACATGACATTTTTAACATATTATTTTTTTTTACTTTTGATTCAGTAGTAGATTTGACTATTTGTCTGAACTCCTTTATTCATCTTTCTCATCCTTTCTGAGAACACAGAGGAATGAAAGAGAGCTTTTATGAGGAAGGAGCTGATAGGGTAGAAATGTAATTGTTTTGCTTTATGGTTCAGCAGGCATCCTCCATTTTACGAAGGCAAGTACAGAGATAAAAAAGACTTCAAATAAACATTGAGATCTGGCCATGCATTAGAGGTACACAAAATAAACAGTAGCCATGTGATAAATAAAAATTGTCTTTCTTTTTAAAAAAACCCCACAAAATAAAAAGAACTCCATGGTTTTTAAAAATCTCAGTAGATATTTTCAGTGAAGTGAGACATACATAGAGAAGTTGTGCCACTTTCCAAGACACTAAAAGTCTCATTCCATTCTCTTCATGGTTTTAGCATGACACAATTCAGGCATCACTGAAAATCCTGAGAAAGCTAAGTAACACTTGGTTTAAAAACTGCTTAACTCTAAACAAAGTTATGAGTTAAACTACTTCTACTACTGAAGCTAATACTTAGGACTCAGCATGATCAGAGTTCAGAGAAAAATGTTAATGATATTGAGAGATGAGTCATACTGTCAATAAACAGAGGGCAGTCGTCAGGTTTTTTGTTTGTGGATCCCTAAGCAATATTCGACATTGGGATTGCTAGCTCATTTAAGACGTGTCAAGTTCAAATGAGAACATTAATATTTTTTGATTATTTTTTAATTTTGTCATTAATTGGGTTCATACTGTGGGGAAAGTGTGTTAATTTTTTCTGTGCCTTACAGTTTTGGTTCTCTCATTACCCAGCCAGGGTACATTATGGTTCCTTCCCAAAGACTTCTTCTCAATGGCTACCAGAGTACCAGAGGCTGTTTTCGAAAAGTGCACTTGCAGGTTTAATCAATGTCTTCAACAAGGCAACTGGAAAGTGTTTCAGCCCAGGTCCATGTTGTATACCATGGTATATATATGAGTTCTAACATAAATTCAACCATTATTTTGAGATTGCTTGAACTCTGTTTTCCCACAGTTTTCTCATCTCCTGAATATCCACACTATACAGACATTAGTTTGAACTCAGTTTCTATGCTGACTTGGACTGCATTCAATATTTCCATTCAGAAGGAAATGTGAGACTGATAGAAAGAGATACGTGTCATTACCAACCCTTTCTTGGCCTCGGAGGAAATGATTTCCTGAGTAACTTAAAGTTGACCTGAGAAATACAGAAATGGAGAGAAGGTATTTGTAAATCTCACACTGATAGTGAAAACTTGGTTGTTTCGGGTACAAAATCACAATTAGACAGTTCAGTGCATTCTTTTCAAAATATACCTGCATTACTTGGTGATCATAACATCTTTCACATGCCATCATTTCTATCCAGCTACAAGTCTCCATCCTCACCAGCAATATTCCTCCAACCCATCCAGCTTCAACCACTCAAATATATCTTCCTATCAACACAAAGAACTACAAATAATGGGGGGATTTTCCCAATTTACACTGCTTTACACATAAGTGGTAAGGGGTATATTACAAAAAGGGTATATTTGGTGGTTTTCACCACCAAAAGGATGCATTGGTGATTCATGACTGACTCACAGCGCAAAAGGACATCCATGATTAGTCTGTACTGTTGCAAGTTATTCTTTCTCACCTGAAGGACTTGGAATTTTTCTTTTCTTGATCAAGAACAATGAAGGAAAATAAAAAATCTGAAACAAGGGGAAAATATACTGAAAAATAAGGAAAAGCACGAAACAAGTAAAAGAGCAAATGAGGCAATAAGCTACTTAATATATATATATATGACAACAAAGACTAAAAATGGAAAATACATTCAGTGATTCCAAGAAAGGCAAGGAAATACTTAACTGTTTTCTGTTTAGATTGTACTTCCTGTTCCTGAAAGAAACAGGGAAAAAACGAGGGGAAGAATAATAAACTGAAAAAGAGAAGTCTTATTGTCTTTCTACTACTGCAAAAAAGTGATAGAAGATGGAAAAGTTAAAAACCATGGAGAAGTCATATTGCAATAAATGAAAAAGGCCAAAGTGAAAGACTGGACAAACACAATTAGGAGGGAAAAGATAGGAAAAACTTGAGGAAAAGGTAGATTTGACATTCAGATTGCTGCCATATAATGGGTTTGACCTTTGAATTACTGACTACATTTTTCTTATCTCTGCATTGTACTTTGCTCTAAGAGAAATTTTACATTTAAAAACACTTTGATCAATCCATCAGGTAGAGCTATTTATTAATCTAAATTAAAAAAACTGCACTTCTTAAAAGTGTGTTTTT
Organism: Platysteira castanea; assembly: GCA_013397175.1. NCBI lineage: Eukaryota > Metazoa > Chordata > Aves > Passeriformes > Platysteira > Platysteira castanea. Next base: position 82,714 of record VYXC01006935.1, read on the forward strand.
CCAAATTTGTACACTGTAACTGCCAACAAGGAGCTTACGTGGTGCTGAAGTTAGTCGTGTGTTTCTGAGGAAGTATTTTTTGAGATTTCTCAGAACAACACTTTAGATTTCAGTCAATATGGCCTTTATTAAATTACATTGCACACATGCTGAATCCTTGATATCACATTTAGTTAGTCCAAATGTTGTGAAAAATACAGAAGCAGATGATATTTAGATTTGATATGTACTGATGATATACATGATTTTTTAAATTTGCTTGTTTTTGCAAATGCAAAGATTAGGAATGCAGCCAGGTAAATTTCTCCTTTATGCTTTTTCTTCTCTTAATTCTACTAAATAACACAGAACAAATAAAAAGCAAACCTAGAAAATCCTTGGACATTTGGAGGAAAATAACTGTGTTAAGAATATATTATGGTTAAACAGTATGGCATTTGCAGCAAGCAGACTTATGAACTTGCCAGCCTGTAAGTTACAATCTGGTTTGAATTTTACATTACCTTGAAATATTTCTCAGGGAGTACAATACTGATTCTGTACTTTGAGGGGTGGGTTGTAATAAAGTATACCCACGTAGCATTATGCAGTATTGTGTTTCATGCTGTCTAGTAGGGTCTATAAAATTTACTTATTTCAAAGAACATTGCAAACATACTTAAATAACAGTATAGCTTCAAAGAGTGAACCGTTGAGAAAACTTGCTGTAAAAATCAAAGGTTGTCCAAGGTTACAACTAAATTGATTTAGACTCAGTGACTGAACGGAAGCTTTGAAAGTTCACACTACATACACATTCCTAGGTAATGTCTTTTCTATTTTTCTGTGTTAGCAATCAGACTAATACAAGAATTGCTCAATTTAATTTATCTATCTTGCTTTCTTTAAGTTAGAACCTCAAGAAAAAAAAAAAAAGGTAAGAAAAAAAAGTAAACTGAACAAATAAATGTTTTGGTAGTCCCTACCTACTTTCTCTCTTTTCTTTTTAGCATTGTGTTGGATTAACATTGACTGGATTCCTGATGCCTACCCAGATGTTCTCTCATTCCATGTCCTTGACTGAACAGGAGAAGAAATGCTCATGGGTTTAGTTAAACAGAGAGAGATTGCCTTCCACACGGGCACATCATCACATGGACATGTCATCACAAAAACTGACTTGGTGAAAATTTATTGGCAATTAAAACTGTAGGACAGTGAGAAACAAAGACAAAAGTAAAACATCACATCCCTGCTACCCCTTTTCCAGGCTTAGCTTCACTATTTCTTTCCCAACTCCTCTACCTCCTTCCCTGCGGACATTGCTGGCAGGATGAGGAGTGGGGGATTTGGGTCAGCAGCAGTCTGCTGCTTCTTCCTCCTCATATGTTTTGCTTGCTGCAACATGGGTCCTGCCCATAGGCAGCAGTCCTTCAGAAAATGTCCAACTGCTCCAATATGGAATACTCCATGGTCTGCAGGGAAATAATTGCTTTACTTTGGTCCCCTCCAGAGTCTGAAGAAGAATGTCTGCTCCAGTGTTGGGAGCACCTTCTCCTCCTTCTCTTACCTTGGTGTCCACAGGGCTCTCTCACACACATTTCCCCCCACGCTGCACTGCTTTACAGTGTTTTCCCCTTTCTCAAATGTGTTTACCCTGAGGTGCCACCACCTTGGCTGGGGACTGTGGGGCTCAGCTGTACCTTGCAGTGGGTTTGCTGGAGCTGCCTGGAACTGGCTGTGTCCAGCATGGGGCAGCTCCAGCCATGTCTCATGGAGACCACCTCTGCAGCTCCCCACTACAAACACGTGGATGCCTGCACCCAATACAAATAACAATTAAAGTAATAAAAAAATAAAAACACAAAAACCCCTCTTATTAAATCTAAGAATACAAGATACAATAGGAAATAAATAAAATAGGATATTGGTACTATGATGACAAAGCAGGACAAAATTTGGATTACAGTCAACTGGATCTTATTGACCTCCAGAGATTAATTTCTTCTATGGTTTTGAAATTCTGTTAAAATAGACCTAATGTAATGAGAGCACCAGTAAAAGTAGCCAGTTAGAGGATAATTAATCAACAAATGGAAAGGATAAGATTCATTGCCTTTATCAGTAGCTATTTAAAAGTTAAAACCTTAAAAAGAAAACTAATCACACAGATTCTTTATGTGGTTTATGAGGAAAAAAAAAAGGCAGGAAAAGGAAATTCAGAGATGGCATGACTCAACCCTCAAAGCTGATGACCCCTCTTGTTCTCCTGATTATGAGTAAGACCTTGATTAGCAGAGTCTTCCTAGTTTTTAGATCCCTAACCAGCTTCATTATCTATTCTAGTGGTGCTATCAATTGAGATTAATCCCAATTCAAATTTCCAGTTTCAATATCAGTGAAACTGAGTATTCATATTCTAATATACTTCATGATTCTTACAAGGGCAAGATATGTTGTTCATCTTGTTCTTTTTTTTTCTTGCCTATTTTCAGTTGTTTTATTCATTTTGTTCAACTGTACAATTTTTGATAAGTACTATCTTCCTTATAATTAATTATGCTACTCTTGTGGCAAGGACATGTTAGCTCCTGATCGAGCTTGTGTGGTCCCCTCAAGATACAAATAATAAAATAAACTAAATCTCCATTCCTGGAGTCTGACTAATGAAAATGGAAAATATTCCTTTCAGATTTTTCATCAGTAAGAAAACAGCTTTTTCAGATACTGCCCTTTATTTTTTTTCTGAAACTGAATGATAATGTTGCAACTTTGTCTTTTATTTATTTCTCACTATTATGACAAAAACGTTACACTGCAGATACAAAACAATACGACTAATGAAAAATTGCTTCTTGCATCCTAAAGAATGACTTAGGAAGTAAAGTTTCAGCCTTTCACGAGCTTTAAAATGTTTATTTAGTGAAGAACCCAACATTAGCATACCTGACTTGTTTTTGACTTTAGACTGTGATTTTAGACCCTGTGAATTTAGATCACTTCTTATAGTAATGTAACTGCTTACAAGAATTTTTCTGGGTAACTCAGAAGAGATTGCAACTGGAAGAGATTCATACATCGTTTCCTCTCCTAACTGCTCTATTGATCAAAATATTTGTTGGCTGATCTTTTAATAGGTTTTAATTTTATTGTATATTTTATTGCAAGATAATATTTTGCACAATCTAAGTTTAAGATCATGTAGAATGATATGTAAGTCTCTGATAAGTTAATCTAAAAATCTGACTGATAAAATGTTTTCTTGAGTGCTGAACACTACTTTTTTTTCAATTTCTTCGTGTGCTGCAAACTGTTCTTAATATCTGATACACTGAACAGTACACAGATTCAGCACAGGTCCTTCAGCTGAAAGCTTGGCAGAACACTCTGTAAAATGCATCAAATAACAAGCTTATATTATTAAACTTGGTGTAATATGGATTTAGTGTGCATATTTTTCTAACTTCCTTTGCTCCATTGCTTTTTCCTTTAATTTCATTTTGAAAGTGTTAAATGTTTTTTTCCATAGGAAATAATATAAATAAATAGTTCCATTTTAGTCATTCTTTGCCTTTGTTAGTGAGAACAGTAAGGCTATTTGATATAATCTGCCTGGAGATCTTTCAGTGATTAAAGCAAAAAACATCTATAAAGAAACTAAATGAGATTTTTTAAGTGAACAAAACAAGTTTTTCATAATAGCATAAGAATTAAGATTTCACAGCATGATCTTGTTGCAGAGATGCCAAGAACTCATATGGATTATTAAAGCACAAATGAACTTTCAAGAAGCTATAATGATCTATACACTACAAGAATGTTTAAATGAAAATAGAAAATTAAATTTAGAAGTATTACTTCATGAAGATGAAAGCTAAGGATGCAGCCAGGTTAAAAGATTTTGAGACCAGAGATTTATTACACCAGAAATAAACCAAGTAATTTCTTTCTCAAAATATGTATTGTGGGGAACTGGTCTTCACAGAGTCCAAGTGGATGAGTAAAGACTCTACATGCTCTTTTGTACCCTATCCGGATATGTATTGTAAGCCCAGATTATTAACAAGGATATAGAGCTTGTGCCTAGTGGTTCCCTCTTTTGTGTAGGCACTTAGGAAGTAGATAAGGTGAGGCATGAGTTATCCCCTACTACAAAAGGGGTAGTACTACTCTTTATTACTCCAGTAGAAAATAACACTTACTACTGACATTTATATTTGGCAGAGCTTTGTTATTGTCTGTACGGCTGATTTTACAAGACGGGCTGCAAGGACGATGTGGCGAGCTGCAAGTGTGTCAATGAGTTCAGTGCTGGGGAAGGCTGTGGAGCAGATCAGTTTGAATGCCATCACAGGACAAATGGGACATCAGGCTAAGCACAGTTACCTGCATCAAAAGCCACGGAAGAAATTTGCTGTAAAATAAACCACCACAGTGGGAACTTGAAATAAGCCCAGAAGGCAGGAATTTACAACAGGAAAGTGCTAATTCCAGGCATGATGGAAGTGAGGTCTGGTTAGTACATGGTGGTTACTGCATCTGGACAATAATTCCCACTGTAGTAAAGTGGGAGAGAAAGCTACAGTTCATACACATATCACCCCAAATTATGGGAACACCATCTATGCCCTGTGGATACCTGAAATTTAGACTGCATAAAGGTGGTACCCCCAAAGAACAACTATGAGACCCCCATCACTGAGAAGCCCAGGGTGAAGAAGGACCAACTGGACACTGCTGGATTCATGGGTNCTTTCAGTGATTAAAGCAAAAAACATCTATAAAGAAACTAAATGAGATTTTTTAAGTGAACAAAACAAGTTTTTCATAATAGCATAAGAATTAAGATTTCACAGCATGATCTTGTTGCAGAGATGCCAAGAACTCATATGGATTATTAAAGCACAAATGAACTTTCAAGAAGCTATAATGATCTATACACTACAAGAATGTTTAAATGAAAATAGAAAATTAAATTTAGAAGTATTACTTCATGAAGATGAAAGCTAAGGATGCAGCCAGGTTAAAAGATTTTGAGACCAGAGATTTATTACACCAGAAATAAACCAAGTAATTTCTTTCTCAAAATATGTATTGTGGGGAACTGGTCTTCACAGAGTCCAAGTGGATGAGTAAAGACTCTACATGCTCTTTTGTACCCTATCCGGATATGTATTGTAAGCCCAGATTATTAACAAGGATATAGAGCTTGTGCCTAGTGGTTCCCTCTTTTGTGTAGGCACTTAGGAAGTAGATAAGGTGAGGCATGAGTTATCCCCTACTGCAAAAGTGGTAGTACTACTCTTTATTACTCCAGTAGAAAATAACACTTACTACTGACATTTATATTTGGCAGAGCTTTGTTATTGTCTGTACGGCTGATTTTACAAGACGGGCTGCAAGGACGATGTGGGGAGCTGCAAGTGTGTCAATGAGTTCAGTGCTGGGGAAGGCTGTGGAGCAGATCAGTTTGAATGCCATCACAGGACAAATGGGACATCAGGCTAAGCACAGTTACCTGCATCAAAAGCCACGGAAGAAATTTGCTGTAAAATAAACCACCACAGTGGGAACTTGAAATAAGCCCAGAAGGCAGGAATTTACAACAGGAAAGTGCTAATTCCAGGCATGATGGAAGTGAGGTCTGGTTAGTACATGGTGGTTACTGCATCTGGACAATAATTACCACTGTAGTAAAATGGGAGAGAAAGCTACAGTTCATACACATATCACCCCAAATTATGGGAACACCATCTATGCCCTGTGGATACCTGAAATTTAGACTGCATAAAGGTGGTACCCCCAAAGAACAACTATGAGACCCCCATCACTGAGAAGCCCAGGGTGAAGAAGGACCAACTGGACACTGCTGGATTCATGGGTAGTGATCATCTTCTGCTTCATGTCTCTCTCCCTGCTCCCCCTTTCTATTTCATTATATGTCTGCCCCACATTTACTCTTAAATAAAATCCATATTATTCACTTTAGCATATGGTCTCAGCTGTGCCTTTATTCAGGCACAGACATTTCTCACTATTTGGGTCATAACACAAGCCCAGTCAACATGGGTTTGAGAAAGGCAGGTCTTGTTTTACTGACCTGATCTCCTTCTATGAAAAGACCACCCACATAGGTGATAAGGGAAAGGCTGTGGATGTTGTTTACCTAGTCTTCAGTAAAGCTTTTGACACCATTTCCCACAGCATTCTCCTGGGGAAACTGGCTGCTCAAGGACTGGATGAAAGTACTCCTAGCCGGGTAAAAAAATGGCTGGATTTCCAGGCCCAGAGAGTGGTGGGGAATGGAGTTAAATCCAGCTGATGGGGGATAAGAGGTGTTTTCCAGGGCTCCGTAGTGGGGCTGGTCCTATTTAATAGCTTTATCAGTGACCTGGACAAGGGGATTGAGTGCAGCTTCAGACAGTTGGCAGATGAAACCAAGTAGGGCAGAAGTGTCAATCTGCTGAAGGGCAGAAAGGCTCTGCAGAGCAATCTGGACAGGCAGGATTGGTGGGCCAAGGCGTAGAGTATAGTATAGCATAATATAGTGTAGGATAGGATAGGCTCGGATAGGATAGGCTTGGCTAGGCTAGGCTAGGCTAGGCTAGGCTAGGATAGGATAGGATAGGCTAGGCTAGGCTAGGCTAGGCTAGGCTAGGCTAGGCTAGGATAGGATAGGATAGGATAGGATAGGATAGGATAGGATAGGATAGGATAGGATAGGGTAGGGTAGGGTAGGATAGGATAGTGTTGTATAGTATGAGGCCAAGTGCCAAGTCCTTGCGCTTTCTACCCATTTCTAAAAATGTGTGCAATGTTTCCCTTTTTCCAGTCACCAGGGACTTCATCTGGTTTCCATGCCTTTTCAAATATCGTGGATAGTGGCTTGGCAACTAACATAAGCCAATTCCCTCAGGAATGTGTCTTGTCTGGTTCCATATACTTATGTATGTTCAGGTTCCTCAGGTGGTCACAAATCTGATTTTCTCTTATGTAGTTAGGGACTTTGCTCCTCCAGTCCCTGTAGTACATTGACTCAAGAGATGTGGGAAGAGCTTGCCAGTGAAGACAGACGAAAAACACTGAGTACCTCAGCTTTTTCCTTGTCTATTCTTATCTGTTTGTCAGTTTTGCTCATCAGTGGGGGTACACTTTCTCTGACCTGCCTTTTCTGGATGAAATACCTATAGAAGCAGCCCTTCTTGTTATTCTTTGTGTCCCTTGCCAAGTTCAGCTCCAGCTGCACCTTGGTCTTCCTCAGCCCATCCCTGCAAAACTGGGTAGCATTCCTATGCTCTTCCCAGAATATCAGCTGTGAAATACCCATTTAAAATAGATTTCCTGCAATGACAATATTTATGATCTATTAAGTAAAGAAACATTGTTTCAGAAAAGCAAATTTATAACTACATGAAAGGGAACTAAACCAGAGACACAATGCTTTATTTCTAAAGCAATTCTTATGCTGCCTGGAGTGATCTCCTAAATAAGTGTTGCCATTGTGAAACTGAACCTAGAAAAGGTTTGGAAGATGTTTTATTTTATTCTTTGTCTTCTTTTGTTTGGTTGTTTCTTTTTTTCACTATCCAAATGCACTTTAATTGATGATAAATCATTTTTTCTTTAAGCTGAGTCTCTTTTGCCCATGACAGTAAGTAGTAAGGAATTTCCCTGTCTTTATCTTGATGCACAAGCATTTTAATTTTATTTTCTTCTCCTGTCCACTTAATAGTGTGAGAGTGCCTTGGTAGGTATCTGGCAGCCAGAAAATATCAACTCACCACAGCACATTTCAGTGTTAAATTCATATATTTCCAATGGGGTCTACACGTCTATTTAACAAGCTAGAAGTATTTTGGTTTCCTTACTTTTACTTCATGGAGGCATCATGTATTATTTATTATTATATCATAATAATTACTTTATTTGATATCTACTGGTTTAGGAAAAATATTTTATGATTTATGGTCTTTGATTTGGTTGGTTTTCTTGTTTGATTTTTTTTTCTTTTAAAGTTTCAACAAGTTCTATAAAAGATGCTAAAAATTACATATTTTAAAGAGAAATATCAAATCGGGTCATTTGAGACTAAAAATGTGAAAACTGGAGTTCTAATCTGTGAAGAGAGACTTTTTTTTTAAAAAGAAATTTAAAAAAAAACCTAGTACATCACATCTTTCAGCTTTGCATAACATTCATAAGAATTTAAGATTAAAAGTCAGTGCCACTAATCAGTGTACTGGCACGTATCCTGTGATATCTTGTTGCCAACAAGGGTCAATACTTTTCAGAAAAAAAGATACCTGGAATGCTTGGAACAAATATGGGATAAAGTTCCCTTCAGAAAGTGCTTTTTTAGTGTATTTATCCTCTTTAACTTGCTTATTCAAAAGTTCTGCAAACACCTTATGCTAACTTCATCAGAAAGGCAAAGATGTGAATGGATATTAATGAACTATCATACTTTTTCTGACAAAACACTAAATTATTCTTTATAACAGACCTCTTCGCAGTCATAGAACTAGCTTTTTAATACACATGGCAAAGGAACGTATTTTGCCATTATTGCAGGCTCTTTTATGATCTAGTGTAAAAGTGTGTGAAGACATTTCCTTCACTCCTCCTTTCTCCATATAAAAAACACACTTAGAAAAAAAAATTGAATATGGAAAGAGTGAGTATTTTCCAATTTTTGCACTTTATTGTCATTAACAATATATTTTTCTTTTAAGATCACGTATTGTCTTCCTTTTACATGAAAAGACTGGGAGGATAACAAAGCTGATGGTGAAATCTGGTATATGCAACATATTTCACCAGCCTTTTAAGTCTTTAGGCATGAAAAACATTAAAAGTATAAAATATACAGTAAAACTTGCAAATTGTCCCTTAAAATACTTCTACTAGAAATAGCTTTTAAATTTTGTAGGAAAACAGCTCTGCAAAGCATTCCTCCTTTCAGACAATTCATTACCTCTAGGTTTAGGTATTATGGGAAAGATAAATGCTTCCATTTTGATGTTTTAAAGTTCATTAATTAAAAGCATGGTATGAAAAATCTTTTAATACTATCTTGTTTAAATTTCCAAATATTCAAAACTTATTATTTGATTTAAGACCTTCCCATATTTCAAGCCAGAAAGAGTAATGAACATGAAGTTATCCAATATAGAAGCAAGTGGTGAATTCAAAATCTGCTGCATTCTAAGTGATTTGCTGTCAACAGAATGGAACTAGAATGTTCATGTTATGTGAAATATGTTCTTTCACTTTGTTGTAAATTGAGTCACCAGTGAAGCCCTATGTATCTGCCAGTATTGTTATCTAGCTACATGTCATGGACATGGAAACTGATCTAGAGAGCATTTGGGTTTCTTAAATCAACACATGACTGTTGGAGTCAGAGACAAATTTAGGAGACTTTTAACTGGTAGTCGTTCAAAATGGTAGCTTTACATTTTTCTTTAAAATAGTCCTGCTATAAAACTGGAAAAGTGATGCAGGCCTAATTCCGGAAAACACTTCCAGACACAGAAGTATGGGAAAATCAGATAGGATTCATCAAGGGGGAAATCATGTTTGACTATCTTGATAAACCCTTATGATGAAATAAATAGCTTGGTGCACGAGGGGAGAGTGATGGACGTTATCTACCTGGCCTTCATTAAGGCTTAAGACACTGTCTCCCATAAAATCCTCATAGACAAGGTGTTGGAGTCTGGGCTAGATGAGCAGTGAGGTGAGTTAAAAATGAGCTGAATGGCTTGGCCCAGAGGCAGGCAATCAATGTCTCAGATTCTAGTTGGTGGCCAGTGACTAGCAGAATACTCTGGGGATCAGTACTGGGTCCAGTCCTGTTTAACATCTCCTTTAACTGATATAAATGATGGGGCAGAAGAAACCTTGGCAAGTTTTCTGTTGATACAAAACTGGGAAGGTTGGCTGATACACCAAACATTCATGCTCCCAGCCAGAGGGACCTAAATGAGCAGGAGAACTGAGAGAAATATCACGGAATTCAACAAAAACTGCAAAATCATGTACATGGGAAGAGCATCCCCAAGCATGAATATATAAGCTAAGAGCCTCACAGGCGAAAAGCACCTTTGTAAAAAAACCCTCTGTCTGATTGAAAGGGTGTCTGATTGAACAGGTGCCATCAAGGTGCCCTTGCTGCAAAGAAGTCCAATAGTATTCTGGGTGCATTAGACAAAGTATTGCCAAGAGTTCCATGTGGGTGATCCTTCCCTTTTCTCAGCACTGATGAGGCCGCTCTTTGAGTCCTCTTTCCAGTTCTGGGCTCCTCAGAATGAGAGAGATTAGCTCATACTGAAGAGTCCAGCAAAGGGCCACAAAGATGACACTAGCATCCCTCCTAAGAGAAAAGGCTGAGACATTTGGAACTGTTCAGCCTGGAGAACAGAACTGTCAGGAATAAATATGTTAAGAGAGGATCTAAAGAAGACAGAGCCAGACTCTTCAGTGATACCTATCCACAGAACCAGGGGCAATACAAAAAACTGAAACACAGGAGGATCTCTCTGAACATCAGGGAACACTTTTTCACTGTGAGAGCAACAGGTTGCTATGGAGACTGCGGAATGTACCTTGTCGGAGATATTGGAAAGCATGGTCCTGGGAAACTGACTGCAGATGGTCCTGACTGAGAAAGGGGGTTTAACCTGAAGACTCTTCAGACTTCCCTTCCATCCTTAACCTTTTTGTGATTCTGTGACTCTGTGATGTCTTGATGGATTTCTCACTCAGCTGATTATTGCAAAATAACCTGGAAAAGGGCAGCCTCTAAAATGTATGCAATCACTGGCAAAATTATGGTTATTATAGACATATAATTATATACATATTATTATACACATATAAATATGGTACCATAAAGTTCTGTCTTATAGACATGTCAGATGATCACTCTTGGCTTTGAATAGACTTTATCTGTGAGTCTATGACTAGAACCTTGTGAGATTGGATTCCTTTGTTTCAGCTCAAAATAACAGTTATTTTAGTTGGGATTCTTTTATCCCAATCGTATATTTTTTCCCAGGAAGTTTCTGAAGAATGGTCATCTATTTGAAGATGAGAAAACAGAGATCTTTAAAAAAGAAAAAGGATAATTACAATAATAAGACAATACCTTTATGACAAAAGGCATAAAATAAATAGGAAAAAAGCTTTGCGGAAGGTACTGGAGTGGAAAAGAGGAAGAGGACAAGAGATTGCATATGAAATCTGGCAGAGATTCTTGATGTGAAACAAGGACTATACCCCCCAAATAGTTCACGGATAAATTTTTATAGTGTTTTGATTGAGAAATGTACTTATTTAGTACACTATCCAGTTTGTTAAGAAAGGGAAGCAGGGTAAGAAAAATGAAATTTTATGTCCATCGTATTATCAAATAAAGAAGATATTTGTCCCTGTTTGAGACAAAATTAAGAGGACTGTCCGAATTTGAACGTCCTCTCTTAGACGGCAGCCACCCCTCCCCCACCAAGTTTGGGAAAAAAAAGTATTTTCCTTGGATGAAAGTGAAGGAAAAAACCCCTATTTATTTAACAAACACACAGGAAAAGAATAATAATGCTAAATAATAAAATCTCTCGCTGTGGAGAGAAACCTGAGAAGATTTAAAGTCCTTTCCGTGGGTGCAGTCTCTCTCCTCCTCCTCCGAGCTGGGTCGGTCTGGGCCCCCTCCGGGCCTAAGGTGGAAATTTTCCCAGTGAGTTCTGGTGTTCTGATGTTGTTGAAACAGTCCAGAAGAGAAGAAAGGAAAAGCCGAAGTCCCAGGAAAAAACTTAACTCTCTGTCTCTCTCCAGAGGAGCAGCCAAAAAACTGAGAAAAACAGGAAGGGTGCTTCCTTTGCTCCTCAGTAGCAGCAGCTATCTCTCTGTGTCCTTGAAGCACAAACTGTTTTGAAAAGTTCACTCAGCTTTTCTTCCTCTCCCCTCTCGGGCTCAGTTTAAAGGCACAGAAAGGCACAGGATTCATTTCTGGGTGATATGGGATACAACATCATAAAGTCACCCCAAGACATTTGATATTGATATATCAACATCAAAAAAAGCAATTAGTAAAGGTTGAAACCTTAGTCTCAAATGATTGATTTCTAACTCTGATTCTCATCTAGAGATAAGAGAGCAAAATGGTGTGGCTGTTTCTAAAAATCTCCATTTAAAATAGTGCAACATGAGCTCAGAATAATCTCTTCATATTTTAATCTAGAAATAGATTATGAAGAATTTTTTTTCATGCTTTGTTTTGCCAAAAAAGATTTCAGTATAAAATCACACATATTTCCTTTGTTTATACAGGTAATATTGAAACTGAAATTCTGAAGGAAAGATGCTTTAGGAAACATGAAATATTAAAAATTGTTAAGGCTTTTGCAGTTTTAAAATTACTAGAAAGAAAGAAAAAAGAATTCCAGAATAGAATAGCTAAAATTACATATTCCTGCATGACAATAATGTGATTTTGAAAAAACCAAACTACTAGAGTTTTTGCCAATATTGACATAGAAATTAAAAGAAGTTATAATTGCTCTCTCTAATTCTGTGAAGACTGTGTTACACGTCTCTTACCAGTTACTGTAATTGGCAACATCATCATACTTCTTCAAAGCTGGAGAATTTGGGATGGAGATAATCCTTTCTGAATGTCCTTGATCCTTTCCTATAGAAAAAATGCATGCTAAAATAAATATTTGTTTTATCTACATTTAAAAAAAAAAAAAGAAAAGAAAAGCAATACCACTGTATTTTTTACATAAGAGCATCTTTTCTAAACACTGATTTCAGGTACCATTTTTTTTTTTAATGGTATTATCTCTTCGAAGGGAAAAATAAAGCAAGAGAAAAGAGCATTTGAAGTTCAGTCCTGGAACACAGCCTTTGCAAGACAACAGAGAATGATGAATAGACCATTCTATATCCCATTCTCTCTGAATTAGTACCTTAAACCTTATTTTTAAAGTATTTTTAGCAAAAACATATATTTCTATATGACATGATTATTTATCAGGTGAGCCAGCGTCTTTTGACAAAAACTTCACATTTTCTGCAAAAACCACTGGTGAAGTATTGGGCGACCTGAATCTCTCAGGCACAGAACACTGTTCCCTTGAGGTTGATTATTTGGCTTCCCGAATATGTCATTCTAAAGAACAGCAGATACATCTTCCAGATTCAATTATGGAGAGGCGACACCATCATTTCCTCTTAATATAACAGTTTATCTTGTATTGTGACGATCAGGAAAGCCTATCCTAATGAACAAAATGTCAAGCATATGGGGGTAGGAAAGATAGCTGAAATGGCTCATCAGATCAAGATATGAAGCAATCCAGCCCAGGAAAATTAAATAGCAAATTATTATTGTGCACAAAGACTGGGCTCATCTGTGCACACATTAAATTTATTATTTTAATTTATTTTAAAATAAAAATGCAACTTCTTGCATTTAAATGCATCACTTGTCTTTAATAAATCCATCATTGCTGTGTCTTTGTCATATATGAATTTGAGAAGTAATCTTAGTGTAGGGAAAGCACAACTAAATCATTGTTTAATGTATGTAATGTACACAAATCATACATGCAAACATTTTTTATTTTTTGGCCATAGAATTTGCCTTAAATGGGGGTATGAAAAAATTATTTCATCTCTCCCACACATTGTATTTTAGTTACATGTGTGACTATGTAAGTGTCTAATTTGAAGTGTCTAATATTCAATAAATTCATGATTAGTGTTTACAGAACAGGACTCAAACTACAGGAATCTAATTATATCAGAAGGAATAAGCCATCATAATCTGAAATTAGGGTAACAGTTATAAGCCTTTGCTCTGGCCTGCTCAGAGAAATGGAGGGAGTACACTAAACAACCCTAAACCAAATAGAGCAGGCAGTATTCAGGGGCACGGGGAACCAACCTTGTATTGCACTACCTCTACAGCCTTATGCAGCAATTAACAGAGTGGCAATAAATGTTGTTCACACAGAATCATTTAGGTTGGAAAAGACCTCTGAGGTCAAGTCCCGCCTTTGTCTGATCACCACCTTGTCAGCTAGACCATGGCACTAAGCTCCACATCCTGTCGTTTCTCAAGCAGCTCCAGGGATGGTGACTCCACCACTGCCCTGGGCAGTCCATTCTAATATTTAACAACTCTTTCCATGAAGAGATTCCTTCCTGACGTCCAACCTGAACCTCCCTTGACACAGCTTGAGGCTATGTCCTCTCATCCTGTCACTGGTGTCCAGGGTTGCTGGCTACAATCTCCTTTGAGAGTGCAATCAGCTCTCCCCTGAGCCTCCTTTTCTCCAGGCTAAACCACCCAAGCTCCTTCAGCTGCTTCTCACAGGGCTTACTCTCTAGATCCTTCATCAGCTTTGCTGCCCTTCTCTGGACCTGCTTCAGCACCTCAATGTCTTTCTTGTAGTGAGAAGCCCAGAACTGAGCACAGGACTTAGGGGCAGCCTCACCAATGCCAAGTACAGCAGGACAGTCACTGCTCTGGTCCTGCTGGGCATACCATTCTTGTTACAGTACAAGATGCCAGGTCTTCTTTGCCCCCTGGGCTGAGTTGACAGCCAGCACCCCCAGGTCCCTTTCTGCTGGGCCACTTTCCAGTCAGTCTGCCCCCAGCCCGCTGTATTTTTGTGAGGGCAACTACATCACAGCTTTTCTTTTGCACAATGATCTCCAGCCCCTCCTTTTTGTTATCCATACCACATGCACTGGTGTCAATGCACTTCAGCTGGACTAAAGATTTCACCTACAAATCTGGCGTGCCACCCCTAGGCTCATCTCTGCTGATCCTGGTCTCACCCCCTTCTCTCTTGAAACTGAATTTAAAGCCCTCTCAATCAGCCCTGCTGACTCATGGGTTAAAACCCTTTTCCCTCATTTAGGCAGTAAACCTCACTGGTCTCCATCAGGCCTTGTGGCGTGTAAACGATCCCATGATCAAAAAAGCCAAAATTCCAACCATAGCACCCATCCTTCAGCCACATTTTGATAAAGTGGGTTCTCCTGTTCTTTTCAGCTTTTTTCCCTGCAACTGAAGGAATGAGGGAAAGCACCACCTGTGCCCTTGTCCCTTCAACCATCCTTTAGACTGCCCCAGGACTTGTCTCATCAACCTTGCCTCTGTCAACCTGGACAACAAGCAGTGGTTAATAATCAGAGGGCTGGAGTAGTCCGAGCAGTCTCCTGTCTCTGTTACCTGGCCCTGGGGGGGAGGAGCTGCTCAGGAACCCCCTGTAAAGCCAGATCCAACCCTCACTCCTGGGCTTACCTCAGTTGCCGCTGCTAATTCTGCTGCTGCATCACTGTTGTTTTGGGTGTTTTTCTGCAGAACATCTGTAGAGTTTTATAAACGTTCTTACTTTGCCATAAGGTAAAGCAAAGACCTTTTGAAGTGTCTTGTGACAAAGAAGACACTAGACTAGTCAACTAACGTTTTTTTACTCCTTTTATCCTAAATTTTTTCATTAACTTTCCCATTTCTGACAAAGGAGAAAGATTGAATAATCAGTCAGCTGAGAGTGCTTTATTTCTGAAGAGTAGGAGAGAAAGGAGAAAAAATAGCTCAATATTTCTCTCTCCTGAAGAAAGTATTCCAGGTTGTATTAAGTTGAATAAATACACTGCTATATATATATATATTTTTTTTTTTTTAGTTTTTTATCTTATGATTAAGAATACAGCCACCAGAGTGTAAAGAAGATTTGTCGTTTTGCACCCTGGTGCATAAAAGTGTTTACAAAAAAAATGTGATTCCACTTTAAGTGACTGAGAAGCCTTTTTTTTTTGCCTCTCACAATAGGTTGTAATTCAAATCAGTCAAGAAGAAAAAAATATTTAATTTTGATTTCTATATAGAACAATAAAAATTTGGACTTTGTTTAGGTATTTAGTTAAGTGATTTCAGGTCTCCTCATATACTGAATTTTGAGACAAAATGGGTTGATGATTTTGAGGAGCTATTCTTACACTTTTATTTAACACTTCTATTCTGAATCTGGAATAACAAAAGCCACTGAAATTTCAGTGACATATCACTGCTTCTGTGAGAAGATCTTCCTGTTACCATTTACTACATAAAACTTTAAATTACTTAAAGCATCAAATTGAGCTATAGAAAGTGAATCCAGATGAAAGTGCTAGGGACCTGTGTTTCCCATAGAATGTCTCCTACAAGCTCAGGTGGCAATCAGCATATGCATCTAGTAATGCATTGTCATAGCCTCAAGAACATTTATTTTCTATAAGTGCATTCATCCTGCAAGTTTGGGGTATTTATAGATGTAGTGAGGGTTTCTAACATATAGTGTGTTTGTGAAAATTACTTCAATTGAAAAACACAAATCTAAAATTCCAGTCAACTTTCCATTGTGCTTGGCTTCAACTCAGTTCTCCTAATCAACTAAATGTGGGCATCGTTTATTTTAATTTTAATCATTTATTTTAATTTTTTAATGGTAATTTTTAAAAGTTCTTGGATCCTAAAGAAGCAGCAGCCTGTGAGCCTTGTATATTTTCTTTCTCATTACTTTCTCCAGGACTATACTGATTATGAATTTTAAAAATACTTCTGTACAATAAAAAAGACAATTAAGTTCAATAAATAATGAAAACAATCAAGAAGTTTGTGGAAAGAATGACATACTACTTCTATTTTCTCAGAGTTAATTTTGCACCTTGAATGTGATTATAAATGCAGCGAAAGAGTTTTCTGAAGTTTGTATATTACTTATTCAGTTCCCATGTCTGGAATGCAAAATACTTATTCTTCTATTGTATTTTAGTCCTTTCATCTAGATCTAGAGAATAAACACAACATTACCATTACAACCCAAGCTGGGAAATGGGTAAATCAGCAATTGAAAAATCTTTGATGTCCTGTATCATTTACAATAGGTAAAGTAGCTAAGGAAGACAAGTCTAAAGTACCTTGATTCAATTTGTACGTAAGAAGGCAAGAGACATATCATTGTGGTGCCCAGGGGAAGGTCATGTTAGGAGTGCAGAGCCTGATTTAGAGCTGAAGGCCATCACACACCTGGACTTATTGAAGTTTCAGAGAGAAATGATGGAGTGCATTTCAGGCTGCAAGCACTGCAGTAAGGACAGTCTTTTTTCCAATAAATGCTGACTAAAAGCTTGTAAACTTAGAGTGTTACCTGCTTTCTTTCTGTCTCATACTTGCTGATTTTACCCACCTCCATTTTCCCTCCTTCCTCCTAGTAAAAATAGATACAGGGTGTTTTTTTATTAGAAAACTAAACATAAGAAAATTCAGTATTTGGACCTGATCTTATTTCTATACCTTACATGTTTTGGGTTTTTTTTCATTTTTTCTTTTCCTTTTTTAAACAAAACTGACTACAGATTTTGGATAATTGAACACTATCACTGGTTAAGTAATTGCAAAGCATTAGAGTCAGTGTGAAAAAGAGAGAAAGAGAGCTCCATTGTGCCTTTTGTCCTTTAAAGAATTTCAGGAGCTTATACATTGTGTATGCACACAAAACAAGCATGGTCTTTCGCTGTCTTTCTCTTATCACGAAGGCTAAATAGATCTCACTATGGGAGAAATAGAGAGCAATTATGACACAAGTCAGTATATACACATAAATGTTACAAGGTATGCAATTTTTTACTTCATTTGCGTGACCAATATTTTAAATACTTTAAAATAATTTTGCAGCTTGATATATTTATTCCAGTAAAACATACCACATGAAGAGCTTGTTGAGCTGTATAGATTAAGCAATATGGTTTTGTGGGTTTTTCTTTCCCTTCGTTCCCTTTCACAAACAGTAATATCAGAATAATATCTCTTTTTACTTACTCCTGGGAATTTTAAAAGATAATAATCTCCAAAATTGCATGGTCATATAGCTACAGTGTAAAGAATGCCAGTAGTAATTATCTACTGCATAAGTTAGTATGAATAACTTTTTTTCATAAAAAAGTGACTTATTTTCACGCTTCTTTCATCATTGCAGTCATTAGACATACCCTTTTTTGTGTATGCAGTTTTTAGCATATATGAGCTTCTATATAAACCAGTACACAAGCATTTACTTGTGCTAGCACTTCAGTGAATCTGTTTTGGTAAACTATGTGAAGAGCAGAATCAAGTAAAGAAAAGACAACGTGAAAATCAAAAGTCTTGAGTAAAGCTTTCCAGCTCTGCCTATAAAATTATTGATACATATATATATGAATGGTTTTGCTTTTATTTGGTAGGAAGAGCTTCATGATAACAGATTCAAACTATAGCTTCCACTAATGTCTTTTACTGCAGTAGACTTTTTATATAGCTGTTAAATTTTGACAAAAAGTAATTGTTTTTGGTAGGAAACTATGAAGGTTTATATATTAATGAGATTATATATACATATATAACTATTTGAGAAAACATATTGTTGAGGTTTTTTTCCGTGTGTTTTTGTATAAGCACAAGGAGAAAAAACAGAAACAAAACAAAAAAACCCCACCTACAACAAAAGAAATTGTATATTATACCTGCTATGAATTAATTAAAGATTAAAACAAAATGGGAGTTCTGGAAGGCCATTAACCTTCTCTCATCATAAATATGTATTCAGTATTCCTGTGTGGATCAATGCAGTACTGGACAGTAAAATGGTGCACTGCATACAAAACTGAAGCTGATAAACAAAACTTTATCGAGTATATATATGCACAATAAATAATCTTCATGTATGAAAAAGTTAGCTTTACAAAGTGTGCATGTACATGAGGTTTTCCTGCTATTTCCAAACTGAGTTCTCCCAAACTTTTATGTTAATATTATTTGACTTCCCTGTCTTTTTTGTTTTCCATTTGTTTCTTCTTTTTCCTGTGGACAAAATATTATCTTTCTTGCTTCCTAGTAGCCCCTGATAAATTAAATTTTAAGCAATCATTTGAAATATATTTTCAAAATATTAATGTATTTCTCTAATTGGACCGAATTTTTTTTCCTATTCAGACTCTGAAAGCAAGCTTAAATCCAAGATATGTCATAACTTCTATCCTCTGAATCCAACTGCGATATTAACCTCCCTCAAAGAAACTGTTTCCTACTCAGAGGAAAATACGGCTGACGAAAAGCTTCTGCCTGCTACCAGCACTACACAGTTTGCATATCTTCAGAATGAAAAGGCAAAAGAGTGGGTCTGAGTCATTCTTAACTCTTTCATTTTCCTTGGATATGGTTAAATTATTATAGAATCTCATTAAAATACCAATGATGAAAATATTTTTATTCATTTCCATTCAAAAATACTAAGATTTTTAAAATAATAATCTTAAATTTGGATATCATAAGACTGGCAATATAATTAGTTTTTATTTTTCAAAATGATAGTTGTTTTTCCCTGCAAGCAAATATAGACATCTAGAATCATTCCAAAGTAAGAATTATACTCCCTAAAACAGACTTTTAAAAGAAAAGTGTACCTCATAGACCTGAATGCTTTTTAAAATGGAGACAAAATGATCCCACTAGAAAAAAACTGAACTCAATACGCAGGGTGTAGGCATTACAAATACAAGACA
The DNA here is from genome assembly GCA_013397175.1 of Platysteira castanea. NCBI lineage: Eukaryota > Metazoa > Chordata > Aves > Passeriformes > Platysteira > Platysteira castanea. The sequence goes on from VYXC01006935.1 coordinate 102,286, forward strand.
ACACTTATAGCTCTGATTTACATATGCATATTTATTTTATACTCTTTAATTTTACCTAGCCGTATAAAATGACAAGTTTCCTTTGTTTCCTTAGTTTGGTAGATGAATGTCATGATATGAACTCATAACTGCATCTACTTGTATGAAATAAGTAATTAGTTTTTACTGAACTACAGTACTTGACATTATGAGGTTTACATCTTCAAAAGTATTTCAGACTACATTTTTCTATTAATGCCTTGTTGGAATGCCTTTTTTATTTCATCAAAAAAGACTCATTCCTTCTGCTTATAACACTCTAATCAAATATCTTTCTCATTTTGTGACATTTCTGAGCCATGTAGATACTCTCAGAAATCAAAAATGTCCCTTAGTGTTCTTTTCACATGGTATCCATCTTTTTCCAATTTAGTTTTTAAAATTCATTAAGACAAATTTGAACTTGTTTATTTATGACAATAAAATGATCAATACCAAGGAGAAGATTTTCATAGTACTCATGACAGAAGACATTTCATATTGCTACATCTTCTCTTAGACCAGTTAACTACTCAATTAAAAAATGTGTAAACGTGCCATCCTCCAATCTAATGATAGACAAATAAAGCAGAAATGTGCTAATATACTCGGAGTTATAGTCTATTCACCAGTGCAGGAAATTAAAGATAAAACACTTGATTTCACAGACATTCACATGGGTAAGATATTGAATATGACACAGTCATCAAAAGAAATGCCATATGGAAACCTATATGGCTTCATAGACAAGTGCTAACAGACTTAAGATTTGCTCTTAAAAAATTAGAAGGAGCAGTGTTTTCTCCAATGAAGGACCACTTGCATGGGAAAAATGCAAGAGAAAGGCGATGAAGGCAATGCCAGGAAAATGGAAAGGAAGAAAGGAGAAAACAAACCACTTTATTGCTGAATGATCACTGGTCAAAATTTCCATGCATAGAAATATATATATTCTACAAATAATTTATTGTAATTCCTATTTTCTTAGTCACTTTTACTCCTTTACAGGTTCTGACTATACTCAGAGTAATTGAAAAATCAAAGAAAGCCAAACATTATCTAAACCATAAAGAGATAACTAGATTATTGATAAAATTATCTCTTTATTTTGTTCAGGGCAGGCTATTGGGAACTGCCATAAAACTGACCATAGCCATCCTGGGCAACTGTTACAGAGAAGCACTGAGAGAGTCCGTGTACAGTTGTTGTCTTCTACCTGTAAACTGTTCCTGAATCGCACCACTGTCATCAGCCCAGTAGGACCTACGATTTGTGCCTTCTGTCTCCAGAATCTGTGAAGAATTTGATATGGTTATGTTTCCTGCCTCATCATTTTTCACATATATTGAATTGTGAAATTATAGAACCTAATTTGGACGCGACCATAAGCCGCATGATCAAGTCAAGGAAAACTGTTTTCAACTTAGTTTCTTCAGGCATGATCCAGCAGAGTTCTGAAAATCTCTGGGGAAAAGTTGTCCCAGTATCTGACCACTCTGTTTGCTTTTTTTTAATTGTTGACATTATCTTAATAGCAAGAGGAAATTTTCCTTGATGTAACTTGCATTCATTCTTCTCATCCTTTTGCTGTGCCTAACAGAAAAACCTGGTTAGGTCTTCTAAACACACATTCAATAGTGGAAGAAAATACTAAGTTGACCCCTTATCTATCTGTTCTCTAAACTAAACAAAGCCTGTGCACTCAGCCTGTCCTTGTGATACTCTGCAAACACAGAATCACAGAATCAATTCATTTGGAAAAGACTTCTGAGATCATTGTGTCCAACCTTTGAGAGATCACCACCTTGTCAACTAGACCAGGGTACCAAGTGCCATGTCCAGTCCAGACACTACAAAATCCTGTGGATCTCCAGTAATTTGCTTCAGTTTGCCAATGTCTTTCTTGTACTGGGGAGCTCCAAACTGGAAGAAATACCCCATTTTTCAACAACCATATGGTAATAGTCATTTTAAACTGTTGGCTATGCTTTAATGGTAAAGCCAAGGAGGAATTTAGCCATCAGTGCTATGTTTCGAGAGAATTGGAGTATACGAGCTCATGAGATCCCTTCTGAGCTTATGTATTCTGTAGTTTTGCAATTTAAAATGCATAAAAATGATAGGAGGAGGCAAAAATCTGATATGTCATTGGGCTGAGGACAGCAGTTGAATTCAGGACCAAATCACAGATTTGGTATGAGTGACATCTGCTTCTCCGGATGGGCCTGGGAAGAGACATCCTGACATGTCTAAATTCTGCAGATTATTGCTATTATCTAGTTCTCCAAATGATAACAGTATAAACCAAGCAAGGTAATACTTGCAATATCCTTTTCCAACATTGTTTTTGAGTAAATTAAAAAATAATATAAAATTGAATGGAAATAAAAAGCTGCCCATTTTTGAAGTTCATGAGAGTTAAGGTCTTCTAGCAATGATAGTTAATACATTATTATTGATGTTTTTACAACTGGCTGACAGTTATATAAAAAGAGTATTGTGTGTAAGTCAGACATGAGACATCTGTAATATTTGTGCTCTGATTACCCATCATCTATTTAATTTTTAATGGTAATTACTTTTTAACTATTGCTTATAGCTTTTATGTTTTTATTTGCTAAAATATTTTTAGATTATCATAAATAGCATTTTTGTAAACTGCTGAATACCTTGAAAAGTTCAGTTTTGGTTCATAAATGTAGATCTAGTAGCAAGAAAAAAAATGCTGCTACTGTTGCCCCTTACCAAGAAAGTAACACATACTTATAAAAAACTCATTTAAACAAGAATTCAGAATTATATTTTTGATATCATTTTCATTCATTTGGTATCATAAATTCTATTACTGTGAGTAATAAAGTCTTATAATGCCATCACATGAAGAAAATAATTTTTATTCATCTGGAACTGTGCATTTTCTTCCCTGAATGATAAGATAATCAAGTAAGTTGATACAGAACAAGAAGTCAAAGACAGGGAAGGGTCCAGAATAGCAATAATTTCAAACACTATCCTTGTTTTTATTATTTCAAGAATGTACAGTCAATACTGAAGACTGAAATGGACCCTTTTTTGCCGTAAAGGACTAAATTACTTCCTAAACATGGATTTTAATTGTATGTTTTCTTCATTTTATGTTTTAGTTTTTCGTTCTTACTTCACCTGCAGGACGTAATGCAAGACATTTAAGAGAAGAAAAGCTATTTAAAAAAATGCTGCGAGTGTATGGCAAGCATGTATGGTGAGGAATGCTGGGAGGGGATAAGTATTTTGTTCACTACAATAATCTTCCTAGCAAATTGGAGGAAAAACTACCAGAATGTTAAATTAATCTAGAACTCTATGGTAAAATTGATGATGAATTCATAGGAAATGCCTAGTTTATTTAAGGGTAAATTATACAAATATGAACTGTGAGTGTTTCGTGGAAAATGAGTGTTTAAAAAGGAAATGGTGCATGTTATGAGAAGGAAGGCACTTTAGGAAAATGTCCTGAAGCCATAAGTCATTAGATTTTGTTGTTGTCACCAGTGGGAAAAATTCAGGCCTGTATGGCCTGATCTAAACACCCCTAAACCAAATAAGACACTTTCCACTGACTTTGATTTGCTTAGAACATCCATAAGAAAAAAAAGGGAGACTCAAAAGCATGAAGGGCAGTTAGGAACTCAGCTCCCACTGAATATCAATATCATGTATGCTCTCTCTAACTTTGGAAATATTACTTTAAAATAGAATTTTAAATATTTTTCTTTTGTTTAGCAAAAACATTTATTCTGGGAATAATTAGGTAACTTTCCAAACCATGAGACCACTGTATAACACTGCGTACTTCTGGGTACTAGCAATTTTTTTTTTTAATGTTGGCACAATTATTCTGAATTCTTGGAATCATGTAGGCAGCAATATTAACTTTCTTTAATGGGAGGAAAAATGGGTTTAGTTTTAATATGAAGGTACATGTATATGCATATTTGCACTATATAGGGAAGCTATGTAATTCTCTGAATTATACCTCCAGGATCAAGTCTAACATATCTGTTTGTAGGATTTTACAGTCAGTAAAAGTCACAGAAGCCCCTGAAACCATAACAACCTCTGCATCACACTCATTCCATATTACCTTCAAGTCACAGGCTATTATGTTGAAGATGCGCACAGAATGACAGTGTCTGTACCTCAGTCCTTAAAAATGAAATGCTTTTTGCCTGGCATTTTCAATTTTTCAGTAATATTTTCTCTATGCAATTTGATTATTCCTTTTTCTTGTTTTATGATCTTGAAAAATAAACATTTACATCAAAGAACAAATCAGTTATTAAAGGAAATATATGGGTTGAAAGAGGCTGAAATAGATTTAATGAAAATAGGGTGCTGAGTATAACTCAGTGTTTTTTTGTCATGCCTCTTTGGAAGAATTATAAAGCAATTTCTAAGTTTACATCCCCTAGGAGCATACCTGTATATTCTGGCATAAAAAGAGCTGTGTGTTTCTCATTACGCTGAAATTAAACACTCTTTAAAAATTTGCTTTCCATGATCCTAAGTTTGTATATATATATTATTTTTTATTGTATTTCTATCGTCTATGGTTTCAAGAGATATAACCTCAAACACATGAAAACACTGTAAACCAATGAATTGTCTTTTGCCTGAGGCAAGTAGAAAAACAAAATAAAGCCTCTGAGATGTATGAATTGCCCCATTCATCTCACTCTGAACCTCCAAGACTCTTTATATCCAAGGAAGTAGAATTTCCCACTATTTTTCCAAGGATTTTACTGTTTCCAAAGATGAACTTTATTGATACTGTTGTGATATCAGCCATATATACATAGATGCATATAACGTATATTTAAAATAAAAATATATCTAAGCATATTTATTGTTTCCTGTGTTTCTGGTAGCAGACCATGGGTTTTTCTACTTTCTTATTTTTTGTGGATAGCAGAAAATGTAGAGTGCTACTCAAAATTAACTGGAGATTGACCTTCAAGGACAAATAAGGATAGTGAAAAGTTTCTAAACTCTTAAAAGCAAATAAACAAAAAGACAAAAAACACCCTGATTTTTTTCCTTTGAAGGTGAGAAAACAGGGAAAATCAACATGGTATCAAATTTTTTATCTTGATTTCCATAAAATAATTTTATTGAACATGATCATTATTTTTCTTTGAAATAAGCTTGCAGAATCTTGGACCATAATTTGAGATTGATTTAACATTTCCAGTTCTATATGCTATACATACTTAAACTTAACTCCTACATATCTTTAAAATTCCTGTGGTCAAACATAAAAATCATGCTAATTAGTACTAAGATATATAGGTATGTGTGCTGTTTGTGTCACGGTTAGGCATTTGGACTAAATTCAATGTAGTAACTTTTAATTACATAGAAGTTTTCAGGTTTCCTTTACAAAATTCATATCAGCTCTTGCTGTAGGTACCCTTTTGTTGCTACAGAGCCCAGTATGGAAGGTGGCCTTACTCTGAGTGCAGAGGTGAGCTAGGTGAGCTCCCAAATGGGCTAGATGTCACTCCTAATGTGTATAAATCCCTAATTTCTTGATTCTGGTTATAAGTACCATGTAATATAAGTAATATTGAAGAAAAATTTTTGTATTTGACATAACATACCTTTTTTTTTTTTACACAAAGCTATCAAAGGTGCTCAATATTATGAATAAAATTCATATTTTTTGTAATTTTTTAATGACAGCTTATACTGCTACTGTGCTTCTCCAAATTTTTCTATTTGTCAAATGGTTGAGCTAAATGCCATTTAGTTATCTACTGTGTATTGGTCACTTTCATTGCCTCTAGAAGAGTGCCTGAATACGAAATAAAAAGTAACAAAGAAATGCTTGAGTGAAGAGTGAATAGTCTTACAATTATTCCAAAGATTTGGGGGGTTTTATATGGAAGTAGGAGTATCTTCTAATGAAGGGCAGCACTTGCTGCACATTTTTGCTGATAGACTTCTCTGCACTGATGTTCTTGTCTGGATGCTTCTTTCAGCATTGTCCACATATGTTCTCTTTTATCCTTGAAGCCAGAAGTGGACTTCTGCTCCACCTGCAAAAAACAGAATCAGAGCTGTGTTCCTAAGATGAAATCCAGAAAGAAACTTTCTCAAAATCTAGATTTCATCTTGGTAGCTTTGCCTCAGAGCAAATGTTGTTATGGAGAGCTATAGCTGCTACACAGATTCAAAACCTCGTCATATATTACTTGAAAATCTAATTCAGTATACTATTATCCAGCACATACGGTTTGTCATGTAATTTCATTTCCTTTAGCTTTTGGACAGAAAAAAAAAAAAAACAACAACCAAAAGCAGTTATTTTAAGACAGAAACACACTGGCTGACTAAAAAGTAGAGGGTGACTGGAGCTGCTAAGCAATTCTTTTAAGGATGAAATATATTCTTTTCCCTATCATGTTAATATTAATTAATATGTAACTGTGCAGATATAGTAGCAATATATAAAGTTCCTAGACTACATTGGGATGTTTAGATGCAAATAAAAAAATTAGAAAATAAGGAGGAAATCAAGGGCAACTGTAGTGGAATTGTTCTTCAAGACAGATGTTTCTGTAATTTAAAAAAAAAAGACAAAAAAATAACTATATGAAACTCTACAAGAGATAAGATGAAGATTTGTAGACTAGAAAAATTAAGGAAAAATTAAAAATTAGGAAAATAAATTGAGAGAGGAAAGGATATCACTAGGAAAGAAGAGGTAAGCCTTCAAGAACTAAAACCAGGCAACAAAGATGTGGGACATTTAACTTTAATATAATTATTTAAGTAAAATATAACTTGAATACAAAATTTAAAAATTAAAATTTAGTGTAAAATACAACTTGAATACAAACGCTTCAGTTTGAAGGTTCATGTATCTACATATTAACTTGCCTAAATTTCTATTGTCATTATGCTCAATGAAGACTCCATTCAGGTGAAATGAGGGTGCCATATGTGGCATTTGATTTGTGCACATTGGTGCAGTACATTATAGAGAGATTCCTATCTGATTTCCATCAATCACACCCAGGTCCCAGACCCTATAGGTCCTTTGCCATACCTGCAACTCCCTGAAGATGATGCAGATACCATAAATTACCTGAAATGGCACTTCTTGCCTATGAGAGGTCTATTGTGATTAGCTGACTCCATGTCTCTACCTACAGTGAGATGAGTAGATGCGCAGATTTCCTTTATTGTCTTGAATGTAATTAACTGTCCTGGGAATTCTGACATTTAGCCCACATGTACGAAGAAAAATTTAGGTCTATTAATCTGTAGCTAAATCCGGACAGATTGCTTAAACTGTAGTTCACACATAGACAGAAGACAGAAACAGAAGGCTTTTGAACTGTAGTGTGGAGAACAGACAAGTGAAAGCATGCCAAACTCACTGTAGTTAGCTCTTAATTACATTAATTTTTAAGCACAATGAAGAATATGTAAAAGCTAAGTTTTTGACACACATCTTGATCTTCTATGATGTGAACACAATGTAAAGAAGGAGTGATGAAGCAGATTATTTTTAAACAGTTTTTTCAACATACAAACGGGATTAAACATGGTTTAATCAGACTCATAAAGTGAAAAAATGTAACCACTTTTCACATTAGTAACCACTGGAATATACTGAGAGGAAGAATAACAATTTTAGTGCAGTGGGAGTTCCTTGTGCTGTGAAAACTTAAGCCAAAAAAGCTATCTTGAAACTGGATTGCTTGATGAAAGACTGTCAGAATGCATTAAGGTTCTTTAGATAACAAGAAATGCTATGTGATAGGTAAAATTGCCTTGTGTCTATAATTCACTGTGTCATTTTGAATGTTGTGATAGGGGATGCCTGATATCACTGTGATGCTCTTGGTTCTGAAAACTGACTTATTAATTGCATTACTGACATTCTGTATCATGGGCAAGCTAGTGTTTCTTCTTTAAGTTTTCAAGTTCTGCTTTAGGAAAATGATATTATCCTCATTCTTCTTGAATTAGCCCAACATTAGTCAAAAGTAATATAAGATCTCAGATAGTTTCAGAGCCAATTAAGAGATTAGCATCATAATAAGTACCAAGTAAACACATACACCTTTTGTTTCCATTTCTCCTCAATTATTTTCTCCACACCATCTCAGTTTTCCTGAACTAATTTGTATGCAAGCATATTGCTAAGAAATAAATATTATTATTCTTGGCCATGATATGAAATATATAGTATCAGGAAAATCTGTTCTCTTACAAGAAAAGTTCACTTGTTTAATAGGTGTATTTAGAAATTTTTCAGGCTGAAGAGTCTGCCACCAGGACAATCTTAATTAAAGCCAATAGAGAGAAAAATTAAACAGTGAAAAGTGCTTAGCTGATACTCAGAGAACTTCAAGTTAAAATCAGAAATAATAAGGGTTAGTGATTTTAAGGATAATTTCATGAGTGTTTTATTACTCCATCCGCCACATATCCTCTCTGCACAATTCCGTCAGGACTCTGCTTTAGATAGATAGTATTCTTTGTTTCTGAGTAAAGTTCCCTTGCTGTCTTTACATGTAAGCTCTCCATTCATTTCTTGGTTAGCCCCATTAATACTACTAACTTTTTTCTGCAACAGTAAACTATCTCAGTCTGAGGAGTTGTCCTTCAGAGTATAAGTTGAATCTGGAGCACAGTTTAACTATATTAGTAAATGACAGAGAGCTAGGGGGAAAATTGTTGAATTAAACATTATGAATCTGTTAACTGACTTCCTGGCTCTATTACAGGGGGCTCTATTTTCTTTTAAGAATGCTGCTGCCTGTCAGCATCATGGTGCAAGGTATGCTGTATATCCCTTGATCACATGGCAATTTTTTCTACACAGTCCATTTTTTCTTTTCAATCTAGCTGGTTAGGCTTGCCCTGCACTCAGGAAAGAGAGACACGAGTATGAGGGAGTGAGTGTGATAGTTAAGTAATTTCTGGGGCAGGGGTATTTTTTTTTCTCTTTTGGGGGAACCTAAAGGAAGAGATCGAAATTCTTAATTCATTAATGCACTTGAAGTAAGGTGGAATGAGTATGGACTATCTTGGCTCCATCTGATAACTAATCAGCCCCTTGTCTTGAGTTTATTAAAGTTCTTCTTTGAAACACTAACTCTTCCCATTGACACTGATAAAGAATTTCTGAGCTCAGACTGTGAAGTTTTTGGGTTTGGTTTAGTTTTGTTTTGTTTTGTTGGGAGAGGGTTGGTGAGTTTGTTGCTGCTTTGGTTTTGGGGTTGCTTTTGTTGTTGGTTTGGTTTTGTTTTCAATATACCAAGATGTCATGGGTTAACCCCAGCTTGAAGTTTTAGTTTGAGAATTCCAGCAGTCTATCCCAAGGTTACTGCTGCTCTGTATTTTTGCTGCCGCTGATAAGCGCGGGGGGCCACCCCTCCTCCTCCTGTTTTTAAGGTTTCTTTAGAGAGAAATGGAGCTAAGGAAGTGACACTGCTGCTAAAGGCCGCGGTCACTTCCTCCAAAACTTATTAGAGCCAATCAATTGATTAATTTTAATATTGACAGCTTTATGG
>VYXC01006935.1:112367-138053 GCA_013397175.1 Platysteira castanea
TAAGAAATTGTCCTCATGGTAAAGTGCCATAGCAACAAAAGAGGCTCCTCTCTTTACATGGACTGATGAAAGGTTGTTTTAAAGTGGTCAACTAACTGAAATGAGTCTCAGTTTGTGTCTTTATGTTGGATAAATAGGGAAAGGCTCTGAAAGGAGAAAGGGAGTGTTTCAGTCTTTTTTTTCCTCTTAATACCTTTTTATTTCTTTTTAACTTTGGTTTTCGTAATAAACTTCATTGCATTCATTAAAATGTGGTGCCTGCTTTGTATTCCTCCTTAATTCTTATCTCACAGAAGAGACAAATGTGAACCAACCCACTAGAGAAGAATACTATGCTGGTTAGGAGTTTAGGCTGAGATTTACATTAGGACACTAACAGCTGAATGTGACTTAGTGCTTTTATGTCCGTCCATATAATACCTATTAGAACTGGCATCATCATGACAATGAGTTCCTTTTACTAAGAGAAAATGACAATGTGGTCAGTGTAGGTAACTAAACAGCTTTGCTGGCCTTTAGTTGTTTGCATTTATTTTCCGGAAGGATTGTTCTTTCATTGTGACCTACCTCACTTGATCCCTCCCTTCCTGCCTTCGTTTCCTGCTTTCTTACCCTCCTGTCCACCTTTCTATGATAGCAATCAATTTTTAATTTTTAAAATACTTAATTATGATGGAATGTAGTCCAATTCATCAGTAAGAAGAGATTAATATTTTAATAAAATACACTTTCGGTAAGAGTTAAAGCAGCTTACACAGGGAACTGCATTCCTCTGTGTAGGTATTCCCTTTCAGGGTAAAGCAAGAAAAATAAAAGCTCAGAATGAAAATTATATTGTTGCTTACTAATTATAAGATTACATTGCTCTTTATATTTTTATTTTTATTTGGGTCTCACAATATCCTCATAGGCAAACTCAGGAAGTCTGAACTGGATGAGTGGACAGTGAGTGGATTGAGAACTGGCTGAACAGCATCAATGTCTATAAAGATCTAAAAAGTGGCTGTCAAGAGAGCGGAGTCAGGCTCTGCATGGTGATGCCAAGGAAAAGGACAAGAGGCAACAGACAGAAACTGATGCACAAGAAGTTCCATCTGAATATGAGGAAGAACTCAGTGACCAAGCCTAGGAAAAGATTGCCCAGAGAGGTTGTGAGGTCTCCCTTGCTGGAGATACTCAAGAACCATCTGGCTGCAGTCCTGGGCAATGTGCCCTAGGATGACCCAGCTGAACAGAAAGGTTGGACCAGATGACCCTTTCAGTGTCCCTTTCAGCCTTGCCCATTCTGTGATTCTCTGATTCTATGATTCTGTGGTTTGGGATTTTTTTCTTTCTTTCTGCAGTGTCTGTTTCCTTCCAGCAGTGATAAATACAAAATCAGTCTGGACTTCTAGAGGAAAAAATAAAAAACAAAAGGCTGCTTATTCATGATAGTAGACAATGGAAAAAGAAAATCCCCAGCTAACATTTATTGCATTTCCCTTTCTATTTATGGTTTGGGGTTTTTTTCCAGCTTTAAAAAATTTTTTTTGAAACTCTTTGTATGTTTGACAAGCTCTGGTATGGTGAGATATTTTGGCAAGTATAAACAATAAAAGGCCTTGTGCTAGTTTACTTTAACCTAAATTGATGCAAGATGTCTATCACTAGAAAACCCCAGCACTATAGCATCAATGTTTACATGATATTCACACTTTTATATGTTAGTGTATCTGCCATACACCAGAATCCCAATGTACCCTTTTCTTTTTTACACTGAAATGTTTTACGCAAATAAAGAAAAATATAATTGGTAAAAGCATCACAATCACTTGACCATTGTTTTGGAACTTGGCTTTTAATACATGAAGTTTATCCACTTACTTTGAATTTTAGTCCAAAAGAAGAATCTGTGATTGTTTTCAGAACTGAAGCTGTTATTATTGTTCTCAGTTTTGGTGACAGCTTTGCCTCAAGAGCTTTTTGGGGCTGAGGGGTGAGCATCACCGACAAATGATCAGCTCCTACAGGCATAAGAATTGACGGCATAGAAAAGTTTGTGTCCAGCAGCCGTGGAAACAGCTGATGTCTGCTTGAGTTAAGGGACTTTTTTGCAAACATGACAGGGACTGCCTCCATTTACTACAATTAAATGTTCCAGTCTTGCCCTAATAAAGCTCATGATTTAGATCAACAAGCATATTTAAAATTCAAATACATACAATTACAATTATACTGTTAATAATTTTGGAAGCTCTTCCACAATTTCATGCTGCAACTCTAACAATAATAGCCCATAAGCATAATTATAGAGACCTCTGTCCCAGAGATTTGAGTAAAGCTGCTGCAGGGAAAGCCAATGGACATTTTCATTCTCCATATGTGTCCGTGGAGATTTTTTGATGCATACCTAAACTTTCCACACATAGACAAGCATGCTGTTGCTTAATTTTGTGAAATTTTATCCAGTAGTTCTTATACATGAGAACATACTATCGAATAGTGCAGGTTATGTGTAACTCACATGTTCAAGGCTTTATGGAATCAAGACATGTTTGTTTTTAGCTTCTCAGGCAGAAAAGAAAGTAGCTATCTGGTTGGTCTAAGTAAAGCAGAAAAATATAGTCTGATCTGTCTTAAATTAGTCTTACTCATGACTATGAGTCAGAAAAAAGTATTTAAAAGCACACACTTCAAGAGAGCTGCTGACCTCTTCCACAGGAGTCACTGCAGGAAAACCAGAAGCAAGCATCTGGGATGCCAATTATCCAGGGGATTTGAAAGGTAAATGAGAGGCTTTTTAGTTCCTCTAAGTTAGCTGAAATATAAATAATTTCTTCACTTATGTAAGGTGAAGTATGCTGTAACAAAAGAGGGAAAATATGGGTGAGGAGACTGAGACCTCTGTGTAAGGAACTTAGCACTAATTTCCTGAGCAATCTTGGAAAGTCACATTGAAAGAGGAAAGTATCTACTAGGACAGGATTTTTTAGGTGTTTTTTGGGGGGTTTGGGGTTTTTTTTTGTTTGTTGTTCTGTTATCATAAGCAAAAAATCATATAGCTTGGATTTTTGCCTAAATTTTGTCAATAAACCATGATGTGCATACAACAGCATTTGCGAACATTGCAGTTAATTATTCTTTTTTCTTTGTTGTTATTGGGATTTTTTTGAGAAAACTGTGATCTGTATCTCTGAGTCTTTCTGTGACTGCTGCATGTTCTTCTCATAGTTAAAAAAGAAATGGATAAATAAATAGTATTCAAAAATACAAACTTTTCTATAAATTTCTCTATAAAGCACATTCTCATGTCAGCACCTTATGTCATCAAATTTCTCAAATGTCTGCATTGCATAGGCTTAAATAATAGACTAAGTAAAATTTGCCAAATAAACTCCTTGCTCTAATGAACATGTTAAATATGTTCACAATTAATTAACTACAACAGCTTTTGATACAACAGTTCATCCATTTTCCCTGTGCACTGAACATGAATAACTAAAGCTGTATGCCAAAACTGTCTGATTTCCTTGAGCTCTATAGTCTTTTTAGTGGGCTAATTTTTGTCTATTTCTCTTTTTTATGATGATTGCTGATATTGTTGTAATGATTCTTAATATATGGCCAATATTTTTATCCTGGCAAGAATAAAAGAAAGGAAATCGAAGCCCTCTTTATTTTTTACCTCTCTCCTCTTCCCCTCTTTCTTTTACTTTGGATTATGCAGAAAGTTTGTCATCACATTAACCTCAATCATCACCTTCTACATAATTATGTTTAATAAACCAAGATCATTTGCACTAAATGAAAGAAATAAAAGCAATTCCATCCCAGCCAAATCTGAACAGATATGAAACCCGAATTACCCAATGGATCCCAGAACCTTATGCTGACATTGCCTCAACCCAGGGCTCATCAGGATTTCCAAAATCTGAAATGTAACCACAATGAGACATGGCCATCAGAAAAAAAAGTTCTGAATAGTGACTTGTCTTCTGTTCATTAAATAAAAAGAATGGTAAGAACATTTTCATGTCCAAGCAACTATTTTTCATCTTCTTCTTACAAACTGTATGGCATTAGGTAAATCTCCTCAGTCCACTGTTTGTTTCCTTCCCTTATTTGTTTTGGATTATGAATTATTTTAAGCAAGAGCTTGTTTTTACAAACACTATGATTATTAAGAAAATACATTCCTAAAATATTGACCTCTAGATATTACAGAAATGTTATTACTACTGTTACCCAAAATAACACAAAAAACTTCCATGCAAATTGTAAATAGTTGTACCAAGCTGCCCATAAATGAGAATAAAATCTGGTGTAATAAAGTCATAGGCCTGAACTCTGACAGATTAGCCAGAAATATGTGCCTAGAAGTATTGCAGCATGGAAACACTGGTGGTCATCCTAATACATTTGGATAACATTAATTTTTGTCAGCTTCCCGTCATGTACAAATGATGATCTCTAGTGAAACTGTTCTAGTCATTCCCGATTTCCATGGTACTATTGTCTGTGGATAATTCATGTTTCAAAGTTTAGCACTTTTTGGATATTCACCTGTCCTTTACTCTGGACTGCAAGCTTTTTTTTTTCCTTTTTTTTTTAATGTTTAAGTGTGCTGCTTTCTTGCACCAAGTTACTGTCCACCCAAATTTCAATTCAGATTGGCCTAAGCATCTGGAAACTTCTAGAAAGAAAAGCCAAAGTTGGAAAATTATTGGATAGTGTAGGTATAGGCAGTTGTTTTGGTTGTACTTTGCTGCCTAAATTCACTTTTGGTTTACTTTTTTATTTTCCTCGTGGTTACATAAAAATGTTAATATAGTGGAACATGAAAGCGCCCCTGGAAAGTAAATTAAGAGTTTCACTTATGCCATTAGAAGCTTAAGCCAAGTAATTTCAGATGCTTGTGTGATTAGATGGTGTGCGGTGGGGTTTAAGGTAAAAAATTGATCAGCACTGCACCTAACATCATTAAAAGAAGAACAGAGAGCCTACAGTATAATCACTTGAAATACATACACTGTAGTTTTGAGAGGAAATTTATAAAAACAAGTGTGAACTAACATGTTTGTTTAGGTCATGTACTTTAGCAGAGTAGCTTTACCTGCTGTTAAAAAATCAGCTATATAATTAATCTATATTTTTTTAATGTGAAATTGTTCAAAGGAAAGTAAGTCCAGAAATGGAGGAGAGAGACAAAGTAATGGAGCTTTAAGTCTGATTAAGAGAACTCAGATGAATAGTCTTGAATAAATGTTCTTTTCAGTCAGTTCCTGAAACAATAACCTACTTATTCTAGATCAACGAAGCAGAGTGTCAATGTGATATGAAACAAACTGTTTTCTAATGTCTCATCTTTTAAACTGCATCAGTTCTCTGCATTAAGTTCTTCCCATTTAAACATGTATTTACTGCACTCTTTGTCAGAGACTGAAATGTTATGGTTAGTGGCTTAAACATAGTTATGGAAGGACTTTTTGCCCATTATGGCAAAACTGCATAAAGCAGCTGCAACCACCAAAACCTACCCGTCTGTGAATATGCCTCCTAACTGAAACTTTGGACTCTGATTTAAGCTGCCTAAGGAATTTTGAGGTAAGAGAAAGCGACATGGATGTCCAGCTATCTCAGGTCTAGGGAGAAATAGACAAGGCTGAGGGAGAAGAATGTATCCACAAGAAAGCCAAACCCACCTGCTGTCCTGAAAGTCAGCTCTGGTGAGATTTGGACTGGAGGAGGCCATAGCCTGCAGGCTCATCTGCTGAGCCCAGTTTTGGACACACTCCCCCTACAGCAAAGGGGAAGATGAGAGTTTTGGGTGTGTGGTGTAGCCTCTGGTCAGAGGGTGTGATCATCCATCCTCCCTCACACAAACTGGCTCAATTGCAAAACCCCCACCCCAGGAAGGCCACATCCACAGGACATTTAAGTGGGAGGGAGGTGAGGACGTGTCTTAATCCACTGAACTCCATGTTTTCTGGGGGACCCTCACCTCCAAGAAGACCAGATGAAGAGGATAAACTGGATGCTGTTGGGATCCATAGAGTGGTGATATTAGCTACTTAATCTGTCTCTGTCACTATCCTTCTTTCCCCCCACCTCTTTTCTATTTCTCCTTATCAGTTGATTACATTTGTTCTAGATACAATATATTGCAGTTTCTTAAGTTATATAAATACAGGGAAATGCACATTTCCCCTCTTCCTCTTTTATCTCCAATGAGTTAATGAAATAGCTGGAGCAACAAAATCAGAATCAGAAATCCAGGATTTCTTTTTTTGACATGACTACTTTTATGTGGTATGCCACATCTTTTTTTACTTGCTTTATCTGTAGCCCTACAATATTTGTATTGCTGACTACACCATTCCTGCAGTTCAAATGTAGATGAAGCCAGTATTGACTCTTTGAGCAGGTGATGAACTCTCCCTTGCAGTGACCTAGCCCAAGTGGTGATTAAAGCACAATAAATGTATGCACTTAAACAGAGATCTCTCTTACTCATCTCTGAATTGTACTAGATAGTTACTTCAGGACAGCTTTTATATGTTATAAACACGAGACAGAGTATCCCCTTAACAGCATAAAGATTACTGTACTTCAAAATTGATACACTGATAAGTGTTAGGTGACTCTTGGGATGAAATGATTCTTGATACTCTGGGTGATAATTCTTATGTTAATTGCTCACCTAGCAGTGCACAGTCACAGTTAATATAATATTACAAACTTTTTGGAAAAAAAAAATTCTGCTTTTATACACTTTTTGGCAAAATACAGTCACATTTTCCAAACATCTCGTTTCTCTTAGTACTATGAAAAGACTATGTAGTGTTATTTGAAAAAAACACAGAATAATCCTGGTCCAACCAAAGCCCATGTGATCTAACAATTCATGATGAGGTTGTTTTGATTTATATGTCCTAGTGGGAGACATCGAAACTATGTGAAGACAATTCAAAACAAGGTAATTCAGCATCTAAATGAGAGCTTTTTATCTTGTGCAGAAATTCCATGCAGAAGTATTAAAAAATATTAGTGTTTGAGTGGGTGTTCATTCATAGTCCAGGTTTTAAATGAACAGTCTTCTGTCCAGGAACAACACTGGGGCTCCTTACTATTTGTTTTGTGTGGTTTATCTCATTATAAGACAGCTGAGGTTACAGTATGAGATATCCCTTTCACTTCAAAAGTGTATGCACTGCATAGTGAGCTCAGGGAAGCTTGGTCAGTGATGTCAGGTATCATCTTCATTGCCTGCAGTGATATAAGCTTTGACTGGTTACCTACTGCCATGTATCAGATTGGCGGTAATAGTAATAGTGAAGAACAAAGAAACAGCATTTTTATTTTGCCCACAGCAGGATCAGTCTGCTGCAGTCAAGAGTCTTCAGTCTTCAGTAAGCAGAAGAGACATCTACATGGATATATATAGAACCATCCACATAGTAATCTCACGTTTACATAACTCACATATTTATTATAAACTGCAGAAGACTTTGTTGGGGAATGATTTGGTATATCTTAAAAGTTGTCCCAATTTCAATTCCCTATCATCCAATGTAATTGCTCTCCATGAAACTCATGTGGTCTGTGTTGTCACATCAAAAAATCTCCAAACTCTAAACTGAAGCAGCCCTCTATTGTTCAAAAATCCTTTCTGGATTTTCCCATTGGCAGGCTTCCATTCTAAAATTTATGAAAAAAGATATTTCTCTTGGAGTTTCTTGTGTAATCTCTGGGAACAAGATTTTCATTGCATCAAAAGTAGAAATGGATGTTGGTTCTTGATGCAAGTTTTTTCTGTAGTTTCATCTCACTTCTGTTGTCCTCTTTTCATGAATATGTGCAAATGTTTATGATGCTCCAAACTGTAGAGATGAACTCTCAGTTCTCTAAAGATCAAATTTGAACATTTTAGTTTAAATTACTTGCATGTACTATAATATTTAGGCCACAAATGCTTATATGGCAATTCTTCTGGCAGAAACTTGCACTCCTTCCCTCCTTCTCACATTTTTGATGTTCCAAGTTTTCATAAAATATTTAAGATAAAGTCTCTCCTGCCATTTCACCTGGTACTACTAAGAAGAGCTGGCTTCACCATCTTTGGAAGCTTCACCATCTTTGTAAGCATTAAAACAGTTGTGAAAAACATTTAGATTACTCCTTACTCTTCTCATTATGAAATTAAAATTTTGCCACTTTTAATCCCTCTTCAAAGGCCATGAAGTGTGCTTTCACCATTTTGACAGCATTCACTACCTCTTCTCCACATCCATCTTTAAATGGTCTGACCCAAAAGCATGAAGTACTCTAAATGTGGTCACCATTGCACTATGTAGAGGAGAATAATAATTTCCCCTCTTCTACCATACATTCCTGTTAAAGTAACCAGGCACGCAGGTTCTCCTCTTTACACTGAAAATTCTTTGTTGACTCATACTGAAGTTGGTTTCCGTCCATTACATCTAAACTTCTTTCAGCATGGACAAATCAGATATACAAAACAGATTTCTTTTTAATTAAGAAAACAAAATATTTAGTTGGATTTTCCAATGTGACATAGATAAAATTCAGCCTAGGGGATAGGAATGTTGGACAGAAATGGTACAGACATTGGAAAGAACCTCTGCAAATTGTCAACTCCAAGCTGTCTGCTCAAAGCAAGGCTAGACAAAGCACATTTCTTAAGACTATCTTCTGTCAGATTTTTAATTTTTTTCAGGGATCAAGACTTCATGGGCTACTCCACTGTCGGATACTAAGAGTTTTTGTTTGAGGTTTTTTTTTTTAATTTTTTTTTTAATTATTTCAATTTTTGTCCATTGCCTGTCATTTGATCACTGAGTGTGAACTCTAAGATCTTCTTTCAAGTGTTCCCTCAGGTATTTATTCTTATTGATATCATCCCCCTGAGCCTTCTCATTTTCATGATGAACAGTCACAGATCTCTCAGCCTCTCCTTATGACAAATCCCTTATTTACCTGTGGGTCCTTTCCATGACTTGCTCCACTATGTACATGGGGTTTTTTGTGCTGTTGCCCCAGCACTGGACCCAGCACTCCAGATGGGTCTCACCAGTGCTGAGAAGAAGGGAAGGATCACCTTACCTGATCTACCAGGCATTAGCTTTCTAATGCAGCCTAGATTGTTGTTGGTCTTCTCTGTTGGAAGGTTGCACTGCTGGGGCGTGGGCAGCTTGTTGTCTGCCCCCAGGTCCTTTTCTGCAAAGCTTCTTTCCAGCTGGTCAGACCCAAGACTCTACAGCTGCATGGAGTTATTCCTCCCTAGATGAGGGACTTCGTGTTTCCATTTTTAGAACAGCAGACGACCCCTGCTGGTCTATTTCTCCAATCTTTCAGTTCATCTGAATGGCAGCACAACCACCTGGTAAATCAACCACTCTGCTGGGTTTCGGATTGCATGAAAACACAATGAGAGTTCACTTTAACCCATGATCCTGTTCATTAATGAAGATGTTAATAATACTGGGGCCCTGTACTGATACCTAGACCTCCAATTAGACTTCCTGCCAGTGATCACCATGGCCTGAGCCTGGCCCCTCAGCCCATTTTCAACCCACCTCACTTATCTCTTCATCCAGCAACAGCTTGTCATGAAGATCTTATGGGAGGCAGTGTCAAAGACTTCTCTTAAAAGTAATTTTTATTGTGTTTAAGTAAAATTTCTTCCAGAAGCTACATTATTTTGTATTCTCTCTGGTATATCAAGTGTCCTGTGGGTAATACATCAATTAGTTATTCATCATGTGAACAGATCATAAAGCCTGATTAGTCTAACTCTATGCTGTATATCAGCATTAGAAATGATTTATAATTGTGATTGCTACCTAGGATAAAGCATGGTGTCTCTTGATTGACAAGCCCTTTTCTTAGATCTGTTTGGTTTTTAGTCATATTACAAATATGATAATCCCAGAAAATACGTGCTGCAAATGTTTTATTATCTGTAAAGAGAGTTATAATGATAGTAAATAGGTAGAAATTTTAAAATCTTCAAACACTTTCACAGATGGTTAGGTATCCCTTTTTTAACCTTATCATATCTCTTTTCACTCAATCTGAATTATCATGTAAAACATCCGATGATGTTATGCCTCTTCTGATGATTTTCACTAAATTAAAGAACTCTAAACACTGGGAAAATATACTGTAGTTTTAATATGGCTTTTCAGCTATTTGATGAATTTTTAGAAATGGCACTTCAAGTAAATAGGGGCACATTTGGAAATCTTCAACTGGCTGCATACAATATATCCAAAGCTTTTCCTGTAAAGAAGACAGAGGTTGTTATCCAGCAACATCTATCGTGTGTCATTAGATCTCCATAAAACCAAATTATGCCATGGAAACAGTGGAAGAATGAATTTCCAAAAGGACATTAACAATTACCTAATAATCATAATACAACCAAAACTAGAATGAAACAATTAGGTCAATTTTTATAGTCTTTATTTCCACTGGCGATGAAGACTGATATAAAACACACTAGTTATTCTTCCAGGGAGAATTATCTTTGAAGCAACATTTTTTTGCGAAGTTGGATTAGAATAGCCAACAATCATTATTCATCATGGTGCACCCACAGTAAAAATCATCTGTTCTGGAGAAAGAGAAGTTTCAGATTCCCTTGTTTTCTACTTTTTTTTAGACTATGTGTAATGCATAACGATAGTTATCTTCTAAAAGCAAGCTACTTCTTTAAACCTTGTAATTTTTTTTAAAGAGATTAATCTCTCTTCATTCCTCCCATTGCAGAAGTTGTAGTTCTCAGGTTTTTCTAAAATCTTTGAACCTCTGAATAGAAGATGCTTTAAGATCAGGAGATTTCCACCCCACAGCCCTCTCCCCCAAACTAGTACTCACGATAATAAGACTTACATATAAACCAGTACAGAAGAAGATATCAGCATGCTACGTTACCTGTTCTCATTAAGTGATCCACGTCTGAAGTATAGTCAGTGGAACTAATTGTTTTGGGTGTGGACTTACATATATAGTCTAATGAAAACCACGTGGTCAGTTATGGGAGGTTTTTATAGTTTGATACACAGTTCTGTGCACAATAAAAAATATGTGATGCCTATGCAAAATATAGCATAAAAGATTTGATGTCTATGCATGACTTCATCTCTAGGTTGCATTCAAACTCATCAAAAAGTGGCCATCTGTGCAAAAAACCACTTTTGCTTTAATTTTCAAGGTCACTAATAGCATTCAGTGGATGATCCTCCATGACATTTTCTCTTGTGTGGGTTCCTAGAAATCCCAACGAATTTTAATCTCTTGATATACAGTATAGAAATGGTTTATTGAAAGAAGATGTGTATCTGTATATATACATATATGTGTGTGTTATTATTAAAACTTCTCCAGTAATTTGTCATTAGTATCTATCTAATAAGGGAATATTACTAGCATTCCACTTCCTTGGTTCTTTTCGGCTTATATAAATCTGTGGGGAAATGAAAGTAGTATCTGTTCAATGACCTCTGTGTTTAGAATTAGTGGTCACGTGGAATTAAAGTAACATTTAAATCTTAGTATACAAAATAGGAAAAACATGGACCAGTGAGTATCAGGTATCCAATTTTACAAACGAAGGACTTACAATGTCAAAAAGCATTTTTCCACTTCACTGTTGTCTTCAGGTATGTGGAGGATTCAACATGAACTTGTTACTGAATGACAAACAGAAGATGAATCCATCCAATCCCCAAGCCACTGTAGTCATATGCCAAGTATCATTTTTTTGTGTGGATAAGGACAGAAGTTTTAAAGCAAGATGCTGACAAAGAGAAATGTTGTACAAAGGATCGAACATGTTAATATTCCCCTAAGTGGAAATATTACTCAGGCCAAAAGAAAAACCATGACATTCCCTACACCTGGGGAAGCCCTCTCAACCCTTTCTGACTCTCTCAGAAATCATGATCAGAATAAAAAAGAAGCAAGTTTGTTACCTTACCAAAATTAAATCTACCACAGGAAGAAATAATTTTTTTTCATCTCTGATAAACAGAATTTCATGGGTTGTTAGTCAGCATATGTGACACATGAGAAAATTCAGATGGAATTTGAGAAACAATATAATGCCCATGACAATGCCTCAAAGTATCTTAACAACTGAATTGAGTAAAATAAGTAAAGTTACAAGAAAAATATGCATGGTACTACATATTTAATTTACTAACGTAAAAATGTGAGAGTGATGTTTCCTGATGCACATTATAGGTAATTTCTACAGGCTTTTATGTGATCAGTTTCACATATATAAGTAACAGAAAAGGTAATGATATCAGTCTACCTGGAAACCTTCTTTGGTGTCTTAGATCCTGTAGGATCAATTCCAAGCAGCCTAGCACGTAACACTACCTGACAAAGCAAAGTAAAACAAATCAAAATATCACTGTTTTGTCAAAACCACCATATATTTCTCCCTATTAGATGGAACTGCATTTACAGAGTCAGCAATACAGAGGGCATATAATAATAAGAAATGAGCAGCCGACAATTTACTCATTTCCATTCTGAGGATATAATATTGTTCTTCATTCTGAACATTTTCTTTGAAGGATCTTATGAATAAAGTTCTTTGCCTCTCTTTGGACTGAACTATTAAAGGAAGGCGAGAATAAATATATTATTTTAGTAAGAGTTATAGGGCTATCAACAAGTAGTAGAGTATAAGAACAAGAAGTGTCTTGGGGAAAAAAAAAAAGTATACTGAGGACCACTATATACATTTTGAATGCTTTACTTCAAATTAACTCTTGTCTGTTCCCCTGGGCTGAATATCATCCTGGAGTGGGTGCACACCGACCTCCTGGAACACAGTTAATAGAATCATAGACTCATTAAGTTTGGAGAAGACCTCTGAGATCATCGAGTCCAACTATTAACCCAGCACACTGAATATTGTCTTTTTCCATGCTCATCCATTAACCTTGTCCACAAGTAGCACAGTTTTGAGTTTATTTTTATCTGAATGGAATAAATCTGCGTTCTCCAAAATCATAACCTAAGTGCAGGAAGTGGATATGATCAGGAGATTTACTGCAGAAGTATGCCTCTGATCCAAAGTCAAATACTGATGTAGATGTACAGACAGGCAATTTCTTCTTTAGATTTACTGACAGATTCAAGTAGCTGTCAAAATAAAAGTTATATTCACAATATGGTAGGGGTTTTTTCTTACTATGTAAAGTGATGAATCCTATTCAGTAGTTTGTTTTTCTTTATTTTTCTTTTATTTTTTGATAAGTAAGGTGTTTTTATGAGCTGTCACTCAAGCAATTCTTTTGTGTGTATGAGTTATGTGCATTATGAATATTTTGTTGGGTTTAGATGTAATTATTTTTCATTTGAAAGAGTACAGAAGTGAAAAACACAGAAGAGATACACATAATTTAATAAAAAAACAATCTGCGATATCTACCATGAAGTGCTGGGTCAAGCTTGGAAAAAAGCGTAATGGGCACCCAGTTCATTTGTTCCCTCACATCCCCAGGGACATGCAGAGGAAGAATAAGAAGAAAGTTGCAAGGATGGCCATGTGTCAGGATAGATAGGGAAATAGCTTATTTACCATTGTGAGAAGAAGAAACTTGAAGAAAACTAATTTATTGTCAAGGAAAATGAATATTTAATTACTGATTTTTGTAGTGGGAAACAAAAAGTCAAACAATGAAAACAAAAAGTTCCTTCTTTTCTTTCCCAGGCTCAACTTCACTTCTTTGCCTCAGAGTCCTCTCCTCACCTCAAATGCAGCAGGAAGATGAGGTGGTGGGGATTGCAATCAGCACACAGAGATTTCTTTTTGCTGTTGCTTCCTCATATTCCTTTCAGTTTCTGCACTTTAGCCTCTACAGTGGGATGCAGGGAATCTGCTCTGATGCCTGGTGCATCTCCTGCTCCTGGAACAACCCGTGTCCAGCACAGGATAGCCCTGAACTCTTCTAACAGGGTCCACCCTTGTAGCTGCCCACTTCTAATACCTTGGGGTGTCAGCCTAATGCACATGAATATTGTCTTTTCCACGTATCTCTAAAAGGCAGAGGTTAGAGAACTAGCATCATTTTTTCTCCACCCTTTTTGAGTCCTCTCAAAAAAAAAAAAAGTATCATATAAAAGCAAAGAAGAAGAAATGATTACGCTGTAATCCATGTTAGTCAGTAATGAGCTGGAACTCTACCCACAGTTTTGGGTAGTAGCTTGAAAAAAAAATTATATATAACTGGAGGGAGTTTAGAAGAGACATAAACAAATGATAAAAGGCTTGAAAAAAAGAAGACATTTGAGAAAAGTCTAAGTGAACCAGGCATGTTCATTCAGAAAAAGACTGAAAAGACATATTATCATCCTTGAATCCAAAAAGCTATAGTTTAAGGAAGAGAGGGACCAACTGCTCCCCTTAGATAGTCAAGAGGAAGACAGAAAGAGGAATTATGGGCTTCAGTAGCAGAAGAGAATGTTGGACTAAATATTAGGAATATATCTTAAAAACTATGCTAATAGTCCAGGAAAAGACTGAGTTGCAGAGGGTGAAGTGTAATTGGTAGAGATATTCAAGGTTAGGGTTTGACACTCATTCATAAGAAATGCTTTAGCAGTCCTAAAATCAAATTTGTTGGACTGACCAAGTAGTCTTGGCCAAATGAACCCTCTAGCTCAAATCATCACTGTGTATTTCCATGACTTCTGAAAGGAAAGAATTCTGACCATTGCAAAAACAAGCCTTTTACTTTTGCAAAACAGAGTGTGCTGTGTCTGCACACTGGGGATAGGAGTTGGAAACAGGAGGTGGTGCAGTCCTAATAGATCTGTTTACTTTCATGAAGTGGTTGCCTTAAATGCATGTTCTAGGTTAAGTGTGTTTGTTAAATTTTTTCCTTATTTGTTATTAATTCATGATGTTTGTAGGGTTATAGTCACAAAGTGGTGAATACAGCTTTCTATTTAACTACAGGATGGGAACAGCAAGAACTGTCAGCTTTCTCACACTGCCTCATCAATGCATTGCATTTCCAGCTGAGAAGGAAAGAAGAAAGGTGGGTCTCCAAACCCAGACATAATTCTACTGGGCTTACATGCAGATAACTTTTACTTGCAGCATGCACTCTATGACTTGTTCTTAGTCAGTGTTATCAACCATTTTTCTTATTGTTATTGTCTTTTTTCCCCTAGGAATAGAAAGGAGAAATTATTTTTAAAATATTGTACGGTTTTGAATGCAAACATCTCTGTTCTGAAACTAGATCTGCATAGATATTTAATCAGAAAAACCGTTAAGAACCATCCAGTAGCCATTAGGAATACACGTGCACAGAGAAATACATCTGCAAAGATATTGTTAAAAGACTAGGATCTTAAATACAAGTTCTAGATTTGAAACAACTTCTTTTATCTATGAATAACTGTTGTGGCAATACCTTGCCCCAGATGGCAACTAAGTACCACACAGTGCTCACTACCCTACCCTCCCCCTCCAGTGGGATGGGAAGAATCAGGAAAAAAGTAAACCTAATGGGCTAAGACCAGTTCCATAACTGAAGCAAAATAAAATATAATATTACTACTAATAATAATTTTAAAGAAAAAGGGAGAGAGACACAGAAACGAAACACAGTAAAGACAAGTGGTGCATATTGTTCACCACCTGCTGACCAAGCCAGCCCAACCCCGAGCTGAGATCGACCCATTCCTGCCAACTCAACCTGGTTTATACACTGATCATGATGTTCTATGAAATATAATATCCCTTTGAACAATTCAGCTGTCCTGACCCTGCTCCCACCTGTTTTCTTGTGCCCCTGATGACTGGCAGAGCATGGGAACTCAACAGTCCTTGACTCAGAGTAAGACTATTTAGCAACAACATCAGTTTGTTATCAGAATTATTCTCATACTAAACATAAACCACAACATTGTACCAGCTACTAAGAAGAAAACAAATTCTGTCCTAGTCAAAATGAAGACAGTAACTCAGTGAAACCATATTAAATAAGCTGACTAAAATATACAAACCTCAACCAAAAGCTGGCATTAAGCCCTCACATGATGTTGTTCTGTGTGACTCAGAATCCTAACCCCAATGTAGATGCAGAACTCTGATTTTATTCTTCTATGGAGTTATACCATATTGATGTAAATTGGTTCTTTTCAATTGAGCTACCTTTTAAGTATATTGGTTATTTATATTTATTATCCCAATAAGCCCACCCTTTTTGAAGATGATACTTATATCTTATGAGGTAAAGCAAAATCCCATACCTGCACACCCTTGAATTGATTCTTGTGGCATAAAGCCATCTCTGTTAAAATATATATTATAGTTATTGAGTTATATTTTATTTCTGACATCTGGTCTGTACAGTCTGACATTTATTGGATGATTTGATTTTATTTCATTTCATAGGTGTTAGCTTATTCAATTGCTACCTTTAGGTTTTCTTACCTTTTCTTTCCTTATCTCCACCATCTTTTTCCTGTTACATTCAGGGATTCGGGCAGTTTCACCCTGTTTTCCCACTCCAGGCATTGTCCTCTTGCAGGAATTTTGTCAGTGCTTCCTGAGGCATGCAGTTCTTCCTGTCAGCTTGCCTCACAGACCCATCAGAACTGAACATTTCAGAAGTTGATCTCAACCAATACTTGTCTTCCAACCATTCCTCTTCATGACAAACCAGGAGTATGTTGAAGCACGTTCTGTTATATTTTTGTTTTCATCAATACGTTGTGTGGTTAGAGAGTAAACTGTGGCTTCTTAGATTATGATTTGCATCATCAAAAGTTAGAAAGAAATATAAATGTATTCCTTTATATGGACATCTGTGGCAATATGTCATATAAAACAGGCCTAAATGAGTTTGTATTCCTTCAACAGCACTTTCCCCAGACAAGAAAACTGTATTTGATTTGCATACAAAGACCCATTTTATCTTCACATACAGTACATTTCCAAACTACTGTTTCTCACACTAGCTTCTCTGCTTACCTTTCTGCTTGTAAGGCCACGTGACAGTAAAATTGCCAGAAGTATTATCTCTCACTCCATGTAGGCAATATTGGTATTTTCTACCAAAGATATAAAGATAGTTATTTTGTTCCATCTCTAAAGATAACCTTCCATTACTATATAAAATAAAAGATTACATCAAATAAGTAATACTCACCTCATTTTCTGAATGCTTCCTTACTTCACCAGCTTCCATGATAGAAAATATAAGAACAAAAACTCCCCACAGTACTGCACATTTGGCATAGCAACTGTCTGTTAAATAATATAAAAATTATAAAGGAAATTGTTGTGGTTTTTTCAGCTCTGAAGCTACAGTAAAAACTGCACCCAAAGGGTTATGTTGAAAATAACTGCAAGGAGAAATAAAGGTAAGGGAAAAGAAACTTGGGAAGAATTTGGGATTAACCTCTTCCAAGGAGTGCTTCACAGTCTTGCTGAGAGGGAATTTTTGTTGTTGTTTTTTTTTATTTTCCCTTCCTTACAATGCACCCTAATATTTGCTTTTGGGAACCTGAGAATTAAAATTTTTATTTTCTTCTGGTTTTGCAGTTTGTAGTTTGTTTTCTTTATTTTTTCAAAAGCCTGTTCTAATTTTTACCCAAAGATTCATAACACCTGAATTCATAGACATACCTTTTCTTGTATTCTTGTTCACTATAAAAGAATTTTACTCAACAGCAGCCTAACAGTCTACCAGGAAACCAGGAAATGCAGGTTTCTTTTCTTAATTACTGTTGAATATGAAGAAAGAGGATTTAGCTATTCAGCTATTCAGGAAAAGAGGGTTATTATCAATCATTTGCACTGAAAAGACAGATTTGTTTGATGTCTTTTTTTGTTCCAGTCTAAAATTAACAGGTTAGTTTTGATTACAAAGTTAACACTAGTAGGCTCACTGAAAAAGGGAAGAGTTTAGGTTTCTATAAAAGACAATAATATTAGTGAGAACAAAGAAGTGAAGTTAGTTGAACTAGGACAAAGTTTTGAGGTGTGATCTTGGAGTAAGGTCTGTGCCTTCCTTAAAGGAGCTGTAGGCCCACACCTATATTATTGGAAGAAACAATAAACATTCTTGACACTAATGCCATTCAGCAAAGAAAAATCTTCATCCTTATTATTGCATTCTTTGATCCTCCAAACATAGTGGTCACAACTAAAACACTTGTTAGAAATTCTCTCTGTGTTAACACATGGAGTATGCACAGAAATTGAGTAAACATTTACTTGGGCCAAAAGCTTATCATAGATCATTCTAGCAATTAACAGTACAGAGAGCTGAGCTCAGTATACAAAAATGCTCTCTGGCAATACCTGACTTGCTAATACTTCAGTTTCCTCAAAGAGTATATGTTCTACCTGCACACACAATTTTCTGTTTTCACAGGTAAAGCCCTGTGTTCCTGAATTTCTGCATCTAATTTCTTTCAAAATTAGGAGAATACTTTTCCCCACCAAGACAGAAAAGCGTTTTCTTGCTGCTTCATATATTTGCAGTCATTCCTTATATCTACAATACCTACCTTATATAAATTCTTTCTCTTTGTCGAAGCAGATCCAAAGCCTCATAAGCCATTAGAAGGCCATAGTAAGCAGACTATGGATAAGTGTGGCCCTGGCACTTGCTTTCAGGATGATTCTCTTTAGTGTAAAGAATGCTTTGGAAAAGATGGGGAAAACAGCCTGATCAGTATTCCTTACCTTAACATGCAGACATATCCACTTGTCCACCCTCCCACAATCCAATTCAGAGTCATGCTGTTGTTGCTTCTTTGAGAACACTGATCATGGGATCAGGAAAAGACACTTTGCAGAAGTAACATTGTTGCTACATCCTTATTTACCAGAATTGGAATGGCTGCCATCCTATTGCCATGATGAAGCAACTGTCTTCCTTGTCTGGCTTTCATTCAGAGGCAGCCTGACATTCTGGCACAGTCTTGAGACTGCAAGCTTGGCTGCTATTCCTGTTGTTGTTATTTCTTGTGGTTCCTTGTCTCAGATTGGAAGTAGATGTGTGTACAGAGGAGAGGAGGTGGTAAAGAAAGTTTCATTGGGAGGTTCTTTAAACTCAGCCATGGAAAATTTTGCAATCAGCAATAACTGAAAGCAGATTGGAAGCTGGAATTTTGATATACATTTTGTACTTAAAGATTGGTTCAGTACCATGTCCTAAACTGTTGTTCCAGAGTGTTCTGAAGTTGCTATAAAGACTCCCATTGAACTCAGGCAAATTTAATTTCCAACTTTAAGAGTAGATTAGGTATTTCCTTACTTGGTCAGTGCTGAGCTAGTGCCTCACAAAGTGCCATGAGGCACAGTGAATCTTTCTGCAGCATCCTAAGCCTAACACTGATTGACTTATAGCAGATATATAAAATATAGGAGGCTAAAATGCTTCTCCCCCCAGACATTTTTTCCTCCCAGACTTCATGAAAAAGGTTGATTGTGGCCAGAGGCTCTACATAGCTAAAATTAACAACATGTAGATACAGACAGAAGCAAGAATGAAGAGAGAGCAAGCATTTTAAAGAGTATTTAGCTAATGCTAGAAATATTTAAGACTGCAGGGTTTCAAGAAATTTATATTAGAGAATTACAGGACTTCTCATTCTTATCTCTCAATTGCTACTTATTATTTTTGAGAAGTGAGGAGGGTTGATTTAAGTGTGAGAGTTCAAAGGAATGATACTCCTCAATTAAACCAGATTCCAGTAAACAAGAAAAGAGGAAGCAGTAAAAATCTGTACAGATGAACAGAGAAACAACACACTGAAATAGTCTGCTAGCTAGTTATTAAACAAATGGTGTGCAAGTACACAATAGTGAAATAAGAATCAGAAATAACAGATTTGTCAACAGCAAACTACGTAGAACTATCTTGATTACATTTTTTTTAAGTGACAAGGATGGGATAGAGTTGTTAAAAATCCACAGGAATTTATCTATTTATTTATTTATCTGGTAAAAGCTGTTGACACAATCTTACATGTTTTATGTCTCATGATTGTATAGGGGATGATTGGTCAGCTGAAACTAACCAACTAAATCAATAAATAAACACAAAAAAAGACATTAATAGCTGGTTTTTAAAACTGAAAACATGTTTCAAATGAGTTCTCCCAGGCCATACCTTCACAATGCAGTGCTTTGTTACACAGAACTAAGCTCATGCAATATTATTCAAAGGCATTCTCAGGAATGCACTCTCCTCAGTGTTGATTTCTTTACAGATACACCTGTTCTGATTTTGACCACAATTTACTCAAAGCTAATAGCAGTATGTTTATCCAGCATGGCACTACACTGAGTATCCAAAGAAACCATCTTAGAAAAAATACTATTTATTATTTTCAGTAATGTCTTTTATGGTGAAACATAAAAGAAAACCCATGAAAACCCATTTGAAGTTATTGACTGTCACCAATCCTGGCAGGATTAGAAAGTATTTAAAGAATGGGATTACAATTTAGAATGATCATGATCCATTGCAGAAATGGGCTGAAACTGGTAAGAGTAAATTCAATATAAAAGTAGGAGTAATGTCATTTTAAAAAGAAAACAAATGTGTAAATCTAAAATGGAGATATGAAAGGATCAAGTTGAGGCTGAATAAAAACATGAGGTTAATAAAAAAAACAAATCTCATTTTGAAGTGTACTAAA
The DNA here is from genome assembly GCA_013397175.1 of Platysteira castanea. NCBI lineage: Eukaryota > Metazoa > Chordata > Aves > Passeriformes > Platysteira > Platysteira castanea. The sequence goes on from VYXC01006935.1 coordinate 133,062, forward strand.
CAAATGGCTGTTAAAAAAATGTAATCTGAATATTTCTTCTCCCCTTAATAAATCTAGCCTGGAAATTTTCTGTAATCTCTGCAAGATTCTTTCTTAAAGAGTATCCATTGCCCTAAGAAACTATTTTTCTTTCTTATATGATAAAGAAAACAGGTGCTTTGAACTGCACCTCTAAGATATGTGGAAAGTAAACCTTTTAATAGTCTCATTTTGTCTTGTTTTCAAACTCCTCTTAAATAAAAACTTGAAACAATTAGAGAAACTTCAAAAGCTCATAAGATACTTAGATTATGTGGCAAAATAGGCAAATTTTATCTGCTTTAAAAAAAAGATTAAAGAAACTCAATTTGTTTGATCTAGAAAAATGAAGGCTGGTTTAGACCCTAACACCAGTTTTTATATGCATAAAGGAAAAGCACTGAGAGGACAGCAACTAGTTGTTTTTCAGATCAGTGAAGAGCAGGACAGAAAAATGACATATCTAATTTTCACTCAAGTAGATTTCCATGAAAGACTGAACTATCTTCTTCTGGGAGCCAGATATATGAAAGTGACAGAATAATTTATTATTCAGCACACAAAGAAAATTGTATCAAAATCATGTCCGTTCATTTCTACTGGACTCCTTGTAAAATAAAGTGGAACTGTAAAATAAGTGTATGTAGCAAAGTCTGATCCCACTTGAACAACTGGCTTCGCTGAGATGTGTCTCTGAAATTATTCCAATTACATAGTGAAAGTGTGTATTTTTCCCTGCGTCAAATCCCCAGTAATCTTGCAAGTTTAGTAGAAATGCTGAAGAAGGAAATTCAAATTTAACTAACAATCATTTTGTGAAATCAGAATGTAATTTGAAGCAAAAGTTCAAAATACACTTCAGAAAATCAAAAGGAACTAGATAGTTTAATGCAGTCTCATTCTGGGATAAAAATAAAAGGCAAATACAAAGGGAATCTCTTCATTTTGATGTGAGAGAAGTATAAACTGTCACCAAAAAAACAGTATATGCATTTTGATGTGACCAATGTAACAGTAAAAGACATACCAACCATTGTGATATCCTACATAGTTAAAATTACCTGTGCTGCTACACAAAGAATAAAATATTCCTCACTTTTCCTTATGAATGAAATTGAAATGTTTGTTACAATTATCCTTTCATCTCTTTTTCTCTCCTGTCACTGCCTGCATTCTCCTCATTATTTTCTTCTTCAATCCCTGCCCACGCATACTGAACTCTTACTGACAGTAAAAAAAAATTAAAGTGATGAATCTTTAATCCAGTTCTGAGCACACAGAGATTTTCTGATCAGGCTTACATTTGGCACAAGGTAAGTCCAAAACAAAAGAGCAGATGGAAAGATGGCTTAGCCTCTTACTGTCCTGAGTTCTCACTTCTGAACCCCAAGTTGTTATGACTTCATATTGTCACAAGACAAAACAGTCCTTAAGAAATCTAGCAATCTAAAGAGCCTCACACATTAGTGTTGCCCTACACAGTGATCTGATGATAAGAAAGGCCAGTGTGCCATGTATGATATATAAAATTGAAGGAGGTAACTTTATTTTTTAGTCTATTTTTCTGAATCAATTGCACTTGCATGATCTGCTCATTTTCCTCACCAGTGCAGATCATCTTGATGCATCCTGTTCAGCTTCAGGATTTACCAATGTAAAGACAGTTCTTTACTGAAAGGAGCAATTACCTCAGCATAGAAGCTAATGAAGTCTATATAGAAGCTCATAGCAAATAGCTGTTAATTTAAGGAGACAGAGACCAAGCTAAGTTCCTTTTTTTAATTACACTTCCTCAGACAAGATAATGGTAAATCATGATTGTAATAAGTACTGCCATTTGTTTATTGTTGGCTGTTCAAGTACCATCTGAGATAAGTAAATTTCTTTCATTATTAGAAAATGTATGATTTCTGAGATTTCAGAAAGAGCAAAACGCTGTTGCCCATTCACAGGGACTACAAGCACTGGTCATCTCATTCCTCATGATACATCCAGTTGTACGAGGTGAAAGTTTGAAAATCTATGCATCAAGAAGGGTCAATTTTCCTTTTTAAAAATTTTTTTGAAGTTATTTCATCTGTAACCAGGGATGTTGAAAGAATTTCAAAGTAACAAAATATATAGGGGACAAGATCATCATCAAGGGTAGTGAAATTGAAGTTATTTGTGGTGACAGCACTAAATGATCTTCTTTGCAGTGATGGGATGAAGTGCTTCTGGCTGAGCCAGGGGCTGAAATGCACAGAACAAGATTTTTCAATTCAAGGTCCAGCTGCAAGCAGCAGTAGAATTTTCCCTGACTTGCCCTTTTGTTGCTTTTGAAACATTATGCACAAAGTGTTATGCATATCACATAAAATGGGATTCAGCTAACATAAAAACTAATGTTTTAGCTACTGACAAATGGTGCTTGCACAACTTCAAGGCCTTTGTTTTTTTCCCTGCTGCCCCAGGGAGTAGGCTGGGGATGAGCAAGGGGATGGCGGTGAACTCAGCTGGGACAGCTGATCCCAACTCACCACAGGGATGTTCTGTACCATATAACACCATGGTCAGCAATGAAATTGGGGATAATTTTTCTAAAGTATCTGCTGCTTGGAGACTGTCCAGGCATTGATCTTTTGGTACTGAGGGATTCCTTTTGTACCACTTACAGAATCACTGAGGCTGGAAGAAACTTCTGAGATCATTGAGTTCAACTATTACCCTAGAAATGTGTTAGTCCATCATGTTCACGATTAAACCATGTCTTCAAGTGCCATATCCACATGCTTTTTGAACCCTTTCAGGGACTGTGAGTCCACCACTCCTGGGCAGCCTGCTCCAAAGTCTGATCATGCTTCACCAATTAAGAAATGTTATAAGAAATATATGAAATACAAACGCATAATTCTAATGTGTTCCAAAATACTCCAGAACTGTTTTATCAATGAAAAAATTAAATAGTTTATACTAAAATTCTGTCTCTCACACTTGTACGTGATCTTTCTCTTGACCCACAAGTTCTTATGTTTTTCCCCTTCTGATTCTCTCCCTCATTCCTTTGGGAGGGAGAGCAAGTATCTGGGTGGAAGTTTTACTGCCACCCGTGTAAACCCACCACATTCTCAACTTTAACAAAGGTCTGATGAAAACCTGAAATCTAAAGAAATTATTACTAACTTCTTCAAGGCTTTTATTCAAAGATATAAATAGAGCATATTAAAAAATTTTAATTTACTATAGTTTTAAAAATTTGCAAGGAGTATCGTGAATATTACTTGCTGCCACCCCATTTTAACTGCAGTCAATGGAAGAGTGTTGAATGATGAAGGAAAAGCTCTTATACCATAACGTGGATGAAGATCTATCCCATTACTGCTGCATCTGTATATAGTTTACTCTTTTCACAATACAGTGAGCATATAATAGCTGCATATACAAAATGAAAAGTGGAGTTTCAGGCCAGTTCCAACTTGAATGAAAATCAAGTCTTCTAAGTAAAAAATTGCATATTGACCTCTTAAAATCCAAGTCATAAAAATATACTATGTCTCAACATAATTTTTTATAATTCCCAAGTCTGATTAACTTTCTGATATCACTGAATTATTTCACATCATCTATGGGGATTTTTATTTTGATTTGAGAAAACATGACATCTGTAATATTCTGTAGAAGCTATATAACAACATAAAGAAAAAGAAAAAGGGAAAAAAATACTCAAGGTGATATTCAACTGTGTATGTAAGAGCAGATTTAATACATTCCTGGAAGACAGAGAGGAAAGTAAAAGTTTATCAGACTGTATCTTGATAATTGATTAAGCCACAATATTTAAAGTTGCTCACTGCAGCTGGGTCACTTTGTTCCTGCAAAGAAACCATTAAATTCCACTGGGAATATTGCAGCATCCACACTTCCCCCTCTAAGAAGCTTAGAACTTATACCCTCTTTTCAAAACGAAAAAAAAAAACCAAAACCAAAACATCAATCTCAGAGGATGCAGTCCTGTCAGAACTTCTGTCCATATTAATTTAAGAGTATGAATAATCCCATTTGGATCTTCAATCGCTAATGTGAAGAGCTAGATGAACAGTTGAACCTTGGATAGTCTTCCCTGTGTCACTGAATCTGGGAATGGCTTAAGGCTGGAATTCATCTCACCACAGTTTGCATATATAAGTTATGTATTTAATCTAATCAAGTTGTAAAATTTGTGTCTTCTGGAGACAGTTAATGGTACTCTTTTCTGGAACATACATCATTTGACTCCAGCAGAGACACTTCAGGCTCTTTCCCTATTGCTTAAGTTGAACTTAATAATAATCTGCTTCTGAAATGGGTTCTTCTATCTCTTCCACCTTTCCCTCTGGGTTCCTCTTTCTTGTGCAGGCATAAGGATTGAAGTACCAGTTTGACTGATGCTTGAAAACTAATCGCTATTCTGCTGGGTTTGCTTTAAGATGAGCCTCTTCCCTGGAGCAGTGAGAATTGATTCTGGAGCCATAAGGGGACTTCTCCATTTTTGGCAGAAGCCCTCAGTTGGGCTGGTTTAAAATTTTATTAAATAGTCGCTTGATTAATCGATTTTATTTAATTGAGTTTATTTAAGATCAGGCTGTTTCTGACAGTGATTTTTTTTTTTTTTTCCACTATCCTTCGGGCCTTTGGCATGTTTTCTGCTGCTTCCCTATCACTGGTCCTGTTACAAACCGGTTTAATCACAGAGGACTAAAGAGAACTAACTCTCTGTGAATAACACTGAAAGAACTTTGAAGGTTCAAAATATTCCCCAAAAACGAGATAAAAACAAAACAAGATTAAATGTTGATGCCAAAAAATTAATATATTTTTATTTAATAGTAAAAGAAAGAAAGAGAAAGAAAAGTGGAGAAAAGTTAGAAAAAGCTAAGGTTGCTTTAAAAAGCATAGCATAGGTCACCACCACACTGTGCTACCTTTGTTGCTGCTGAGACAGGGCAGGGGGGAGCA
>VYXC01006935.1:138151-164203 GCA_013397175.1 Platysteira castanea
TCCTCCGAGATGCAGGCGCGGTGCCCGCTGGCCGCAGCCAAGCCTCGGTCCGCCCGCGGTGCTCTCGCCGCGGGACGCGGGAGCAGGGCAGGGGTTCCGCAGCTCACTCCTGGCTGCGGTCCGAGCGGGCGGCGTCGGCTCCCGGAGGCCTCAGGGTGTCTCGCTGCAGGCGATGGTGGTGGGGGGAAAGGCAGAGGTCAGGGATGCTGCCCCTCACTTTCCCCTCCACATTTTGCAGCTGTTTCACCTTCCTTTTTATGGGCCTCAAGGCAGGCTACTCATAGTCCATCCCGCACCCGTAGTTTTCAGGTGTCCAAAAGTGATTATGATAAGCAGACACAATGATGAAGCACTTTTTTAAGCCTTTCTCTTATTATCAGTCCCTTACAGGTCCATAGTCCTACGTAAGGACAAAGGTAGCAAGGAGAAATGCATGAATGCAGTTTGATCACCAAGTTGTCCAATTCACTCCACAAGTCAGTCAGTGTTATATCCAAAACATAGGAGAGAGAAGAAAAGGCTGGTGGAAGGATTGGATGCAAAAAGTGCAGGACCATAACTTTCAGTGGAAATCTAGGTTGCTATCAGCTTCTGCTGATAATAAACGTCCAGGACAAAATATTTAGGACAATTTGCGCTCCTGAGTCACCTTTCACTTCAGTGATCATCAAGAAAGAATGAAAAAGTAGTTCAGATTACTTACCCGGGGTTTTGTGTCATATGAATCCCTTCCTACATGGTAAGACATACTGACATATGGTTCTTTAACTTACTTTTTGAATTTCTCTTTAAAATAAAAATAATTAACTAAACTAAGGGAAAAAACACAGCCAAGAGGACACCAAACAAAAAAAACTTTACAGGCAAACTTTGCAAACCAAATTGCCTCTCTCTTTCCCTTATTTCCCCAGCAAACATAATGGAGTAGAAGATAATTTATTTAATTTTTAAAATTGTTCTTTAATCTACAAACAATTTTATATTGCAATTATTAACAGAGATTGTCTAGAGATAAGTCTTGCTCTTTCATTAAAATAGCAAGTTGAGGATAACACAAATCTGATGTCAGGTAGAAAATATTCCCTTTTTTCTGTATTAAAATCACTTTGATTTGCTTACTTTATGCATGATTTCTGATATGACAACATTTTAAATATGTCCACAAAAAAAGTTTTAAAATTTCCACAGCTGTGTCAAGGAGTTAACACATTGCAAAAGATGTGAAGAGAGGAAGCTTATGAGCTGAAAAATGGCTCACAGGGTTCAGTCCACCAGAGTAAATTGTGGTAACGAACTCAGGACTGATAATATTCACTGGCAGAGGCTACTGTCTAGGAAAAATGCAGTGTATTATATAAAAGGATTTTGCACTCACCTGTGAAATATGTAGATGCAACCTAGAGCAAGTAAGATCTTCAGCTAGATTTTTGTAAGGACAATAAGAAGTGGTTTCTTAGTACCTAGATTTTCAGAAGATAAATTAGGATATTTATAACTTAGAGGAGTTTTCTGACTGAGATTTCTTAGGAAATCTGGGTTTAGCTATTGCAGAAATGCAGTATGTGAAGTTAAGTTAAAATTTTTAGAAAAAATAAGTCTCAGTTATGACCTGAATTCAATTTCTCTTACTTATTTAAAAAAAAAAAATTATTTTGTCTAATTCTTTTCATCTATTTTAAACAGCCTTGTCCCCTGAAACTGTCTTTGAAGGGAGAGAATACTGTTTCTTGTCTTTCTGGCTTGATTTCTTTTTCCTTGAGGGGGGTCTTGCATCTTACATGCACATCCAATGCAGGAGATAAATCTATCTTGTGTTGCCTGCACAAATAAATCTGCTCTGGACTTACCTGCACTGCTGAAATAAAAAGAAAAGCAATAGTATTGACACTCAGGTTATAGAGATTTGATATTCTTTTTTTCTGGATAGTCAGAATTACTTCATACAGGAAAACTATAAATGGACTTACTTGAAAAGCAAGAGATCATGGGTGGAGCTGTAGTGTCTGTTTAAGCACAATTTCTTTCTACCTGAGTTGTAAAAATATTTAAACTAAATCCAAAACTTCAACAAGAAATCCTGAGATACACTCACTTTGGGATTTCTCACACTGTGGTGTTAGTGCATGTGTGGGATGAAGACGCAGTGCAGTACCAAGTCTTCTGAAGGCCAGACAAGAAATGCAAAGCTATCTACTAACAGAAGGAAGACTCACCACTGACTGAGGAGGGTAGGAAATAAGAGTGACATAGACAGATTTTAGCTATCATAACATAGATGTGAGATAGTCTCATGTCTTACATAAATCTCTGTGCAGAACTTGGTCGTGGATCCTAGCAGAAAGTGTCTCAAATTAGCAGTGGTGAAAGACCAAATTACATAAACACACACAGCCACAGAGTCGTGTCCACTGGGTTACTGAATCTTTGTAAAACTCAAAGATATCTCGGAAAACACCAAGATAGCTCAAATTAAAGGTAGCAATTATGCTGTGTCACTACTATCAAGATTTTAATTTTTATATATTAAATGAATTTACTATATTAATAAACTTAATTTCCCTAAGGCACAAGATATTTGTATATATGTAAAATGGTATATAAGTATGTAAATATAACAGTCTGGAAGGGAAAATAACCTAACATTAATACAGCATTAACAGTAAATAAGTGGAAGTAGAATGAATGTGTTTTTTAATTGAAGGTAAACTAACATATTTTTCTTCTACTGTGTTTTTTTATTTTACCATCAGCTTCTCTAGCCACCTGTTCCCTGACTCCAGTTCTTGCCTTCTTAAAGGTCCAAATCCATAGATGAATCATCTTCTTCTGCTGCTGGTGCTCATTTTGTCTCCTGCTTAAGACCTGGTTCCAACTTGCTTTTAAAAACCTGTGAAAACACAATACAGGTAAAAGGCCAATCAGTTCAGGCAGGAACAATCACTACTTTGGCTTAAGGCTATGGCTGCCAGCCATAAGCACATCTGTCATATTGTTTTGAAGAAAAGTGAAGCTTCGTATAGGGCCAGAGATGCATTTGCATAATCTTTTTGACAATAAGTGACAGAACTGCAATAAGGTCTATTTTGGACTACAAAAAATTGTGAGCTGTGAGGGAAGAAGGTGAGGTGGGAATAATAAGACAAATATTGAAGTAGAAATAAGAAAGAGCAGATGGGTTAGACAGATATCTGCACAGTGGAAACAAGTATTATGTACAAATGCCTTTTTTGAAAATGGGTATTTTTCTACTGGTGTAGGTATTTCTGAACAAAGCAAGAGCAGTAGAAAATTGAAATAACAGAGGAACATCAAAGGATGAAGCCATTTGGGAGCATAAAAATAGATAGAAGATGGTTCATAACGCTCTGCTGTGGAAAACAAGGAACACATTAATTATATGGGAACTCAGCATGTGAGTGTTGGGAATATTGACATGTGGGATCTATGGACAGCGTACGATCAAGACTACTTTGTATTATGTGATATTGCATAGATATGAGTGATCCATGCACAACAAATCAGTGTTTAAATGATTAAAGAATTTATTCTTTTAATATCCTTATAATGGTAGTATATTTAGAACTGTATGTCATCAGTATATTCATATGTACATACTTTAAATTTATTGTTTATAACACTGAACTGCACCTTGTCATTATATTTAGAGATGATTTAAATTTTCCTTAGATTTAATAAACATATTGTTGATGTTGTTTACACTTTGAATTATTGACAAATGTTGTAATTTGAATTGTCTCATGTGTGCTGGATCAGATAAATCAGATGCTTTTATTTCCAAACTTGATTATTGAATACACTTAAAACAGATTCTTTGAGAATTACAAACAAAAAGTTTCTGCAAAAATGTGTGTAAGCAAAATGCAATAGTCCACAGGAGGTACAATGTAGTTTCATTTTGATCCATAAGTACATTGGTGGAACACAAAAATCAAAGCCCAACTAACATTTTCAGTATGTCAGATCGTAGCTATTAGCAGCTCTCAAACCCTTTTGGTGATTTACACTGTGGTGGAGTAAACTCATACCTTGGCCTATCCCTTGAAAATCTAGGTAACAAGGGTTGGTCTCTCTAATATTATATGCCCTGTACTTTGTGGCTTACTCTTAGGAAAATAATACTGATATAATCATCCAGCACAGAGATCAACTTTCCTTCTCTCCTGTGAATTACTTTCTGAACACTTTATTGCAAAATGTTGAAGAGATCTTGCTGACTGGAACAAATTCTGTGCAATCAAAGATAATTGCTTTACAATGGCAAATGAACATTTATTGGAACCTTGTGTGTCCACGATCCAAGAATGAGCTATCAAGACCTCAGTACAAATAATGACAGTATTCAACTTGATCTGAAGAAGAGCTTGTTCCTTTTACAGGGCAGTCAGCATGCAAGCATCCAAGATGGTTGAAGTAAATAAGAATTCAAGTTGTTTAAAACAGAAGTTATGACCTATGTTAGAGTTATTAATCACTTTATTCTTTAGACAGTATGAACAGAAATAGTTACTTTCAACTCAAATATTTCAAGTGTGCTAAAAAGACAAGAAATTTTAGGTCATGTACTTGCAAAATGACAAGGACTTCCTGCTTGCCTCCTGGACTTCCATGAAATCTCTCATCTGTTTCAGACTTGGATCTAAAATCTGATTATTTTTAATGGCTATTTTCTATTCAGATTATACCTATCATAGATATAATATCATATCTATTGATATGATATTATATTGAATTATACTGAATTAATTACATATTTTTTTTTATTTTCACGTTTCCAAACCGAAGTGCTTGGCTTTCAGCTGAAAAATAAAACAAAAAGTATCTAAATCAGAATAAACCCCTTTATTCAGAAATAAGACCTTGGTATTGGTATATTTGTGATTTTCAGGAAAAAAAAAAGTGCACATGACCTTTATAATTATATTCTCCTTTTAATGTGATCCTATGTAATATGATTCTATAGTATCCTCCTTAATGCCATCTTTTTTTATATAAGATCATATAGCAGGTTTGGGGTTTTTTTTAACTTCTAAAATAAAAGTAATTAAACATAGTAGTTTATGCCCACATTGTCCCTGGAGAGATTTGCTCCTCATCCAGATGGCACCTTACCTCCTTGCAAGGTCAGTTTAGAGACTTCACAGCAGCCAAAGTAAATGAGAATAGCAAACGTAACATATCTTTACTTAGTAGAGAAGTACCTGATGGCCTGTATTGCTGTATTCATTATACTGCTGGCATGAATTATATTTCTCTTGCCTGCAAACGTCTCCAAAGACACAAAACACACACCAGAATGGAATAAGCTGACTTGTGCAGAGCCCTTCATAGACATGACTGTTTTTAACAGAAGGAAAAACACAAAAACCCTAACCAAACAAACAAAAGCACACCCCCAATAACAAAAGCAAAAACCACAAGCCCCTCATAAACAGCTACACTGTGTTAAGCATTATGTGATATCTGCTTTACTCAGCATGAATGACCCTTTAAAAAAATTATTTCAGTAAGACAGAGCACTCTTACCACCCATCAAGTGGCACTTTGTAAATAACTACAAACAGCGCGACCGAGGAGTTAATTAGATCTCTAGCTTTCCACCCTTTGTTGAAACAATATTCCTCAGTAACCTCAACAGCCTATCTACATACCATATTGACATTTTTTAAGACCCTCAAGCACTGTCTGCTTCTTTCTGAAACCACTGTGATATGCAGGAATGCTCTAGGCACTGAACAAGTCAAGAATCCCTCCTGGTATTTGCTTGAGTATTTTCATTGAGAAATTTTCCTTTAATCAAAATAAATAGTCTGTTTCATGCAAAAAGTGATCTTATTGACAGATCCTAAAAATGTTAAATGAGCAACCTGTTCTGTAAATGTTGCTTTTCTAATTTAAAATCATTGCAGCACTGGAGCATTGACATGGTGTTATTTGTTATAATTTCTTGTTTGGTTAGTGTAAGTTTTTCCCGTGATTTCTTCTTTGATTTTAGCTTTATTTAAAATCATTAGCAAGCATTACATTTATATTTACAATCCTCACAGTGAACCAATACCTGGAAGTGATGGAAATCAATACTGTTTTAATACTGGTCTTGGCATTTGCTAAATTAGATCTCGTAACTTTTCAATATTCAACAGATTTGTGTTTCTAAATTAGTTCTTTCATAGATTTCATATTTCTCTTGGTATTCAGCTATTTCTGGTTTTTTCTGTGTTAATTCAAAATACGTGTAATGAACAATGAAGCAATAGTCATAAAATATAGTGAATAACTAGGTGAGGTAGCAGAAGGATAATTAGAGCACAGCATTTTAGCATAAAATCCTTGGATTTTAAACTTTACTATATTTCCAGGAGATGTCAGAACCCGTGGTTTTGCACTCCTATTTTTTGAAATATATTTTTATTTTAAATACATAGCAATCATCCTGTTGCAGAAGAAGTACTACTGAGCAGAGCAAGATCATGATCATTTCAGAAAATATAAAAATGAATTTTAAATTCATTCTTATAAATGATACAGGTGTATCAAGAGAAGCCATTTTGTAGATGGAGTGTCCAATGCCTCTTATCCATACACCACACACTGATTTTATATGGAAAATTTCAAGAATTTGCTTTGGGGGCATATCTAAAACAGAATTGAAGATCTTTTTGGGTACAGTATTGTTGATTTATCTAAGAGCCTTCTGAAATCTTTGGTTAATTCATGTTTAATTTCAGCCTCATGGAAATTGAACAGTTTTAGTCTTTGGGTGCAGATAGATAGCATTGTCATTGAAATAGTTCAATTCTGATGTAATCTAGTGTCATTTATTTATATTTATTTATATTCATTTATCAGTTATATCACTGATAAATAATATGAATGAAGGTAAACCTATCACAATCTCCTGTTATATAATCAGTAACTAAGTGCTCAAAACATAGTCTTGAAAATTTGAGTCTCTTTTATAGTATTTGAGTCCAGACAATGACAATGCATATGTATTTATTGATAAAGCATTAAGAAAAACCAAAGATTTCATGATAATTGATGTGTATGTACCATTTATATACATTCTGGAGGAAAAATAGTCTAAACATGAAACTTACTTATTTTTAAAACCGCATAATATCACCACAATTCTTTTTCTCCCAACATGAATTTTTTTTTTGCCAGTTTCTAATGCAACCTTTACTCAACGTAGAAAGTTTTCTTTTACACATTTATAATACTTCAAATAATGAAGTATAGCATTTAATCATATAAGACTAATTTGCACCATCACCCTAATTAAAAAAAAAACCCCAAACCAAAACAACCCAACAACGAACTCCCCAATAAAATAGAATCAATAATACATCAGACTTAAGTTTTTCTGTTTTTAAAGACAAAACCTTAGATTATCCATCTTTAGAAATACAGAATACATTAAAATACACCAAGTAGTATTTACTGTAGGCTTTTCCTGGTAGTAATCTCAAGTCTTGTTAAGGTCATGGGAGATCTCCTTCCCTATTTCTTACTGTTTCAACCTTACAAATTCTCCTGGAGGCTTATTTTCATAGTCATTGTGATGAACCTTACCACTGTTATTTTCCTTTCTTTTTGTTTTTTTCTTTTCACTTTCATTTCACATTGCTGTATGTATAATATCGTAAGAAATATCTGATCTCTATCATGAAATTAAAGGGCAGACAGGTGTTTAGACATCTCCAGGAAAGTAGGGCTTTCATGTCGACATGTAATGTCGACTTCGGAAGACAAATGTCACTACTCCAAACATCCTCCTGCTTCCCTCAGCTGAGCATGATGTCATCAAAAATCCAAAAGCTAGCCCCATACAAGCTATTATGAAGAAAAATAATTCTTTCTCAGTGAATACCGGTACACTGTGAGACCAGAGATATTTATAATCTGTTTTGGTTTTTAGTTTTGTTTTGCTCTCATGTATTTCCACATGTATATTTCAGGGTTTCATAACTGTCCCTTGTTCTGCAAACATCTTAGAGGTTGAATACTGAAAAGATATTATACAGTGCTTTAGTTAAACAATGTTAAAAAATTGCCTTGCCTTGACTTGCAAAGGTGAAAAACAAAGGAGCCTGTTTGCTAATTATTCAGCAAAGGATTATGTCCAAGCAGTGCACAAGCAGGAAAGCACAGAAAAATCTTGGTGGTGTTTGTGCTCATCTTAATTCTTTTATTGTTTTCTTCTATCTGAAGACATTTCTAATTCAAATCTTCACTTCATTCCCCAGGAGTATCCAACAGATTTTAATTTTAGTCGTCAAAAGCCCGTGTTTTAATGGCAACTATGATGGCTGGATGATGCCAAGAGACTCCTGCAGAAGGACCTTTCCCAGCCTAGTGTGAACTTCTCATTAGTCTGTCCATAAATTCCTGTAATGGGGAAGACACTCAGCTTTTAGCTGTCATCATTCAAATTACATTGGGCTGCCTGTTTACTGCCCAGGAGCCTTAGTCAGAGCTCTGAGGAGAGGTACATGGTTGCTGAAACCTAGGTGTGATCATACTCAGCAACCAAGCTGAGATTTTGTACCTTTATCCCTTCAGCGGGAAGCTATTTGTTTCAAAATCCCTAGTCACCTCTCACTGAGATTTACAGAGAGTGAGAATAGATAGGTCACACACAAATACCGCGGGAGGCACACCCTCTCCCCTTCCCGCCAGTGTCAGAGACGCATTTCTGAGGGCCTGGGGTGTTTACACACTGCCACCTGCTGCTTTGATCGCCTTGATCTGAGTTTGCTCTGCTCTCAGCATCACTGCTGATCTGTTCCTCTCTGTCTAACTCTGCTCGTCCTCCTGCAGTTTGATCCAGAGCCCAGTGGAGTCAAAGACTCCTAAGACTTCCTTTGGCTTCAGTGGATTTTGGAGTCTGCCAGATACATAATTAATTTATTTCAATGGGCTATGAATCAGGCTTTTTGTACTGCCAGATGTATAATTAATATTTCAGGATGAATTCCAGGTAGCTTGCTGGTTTGTAAGGTTCTTCCTACTGTCTCAGTTCCTGTCTCCCGTGCAGTAAGGTCATGAATTAAATTCTTATATTCTTAAAAGAACAAGCAAACCAATAAAATTAATAAAACCATGATTCAATGCTTTTAAATACCTATCAGTTCCACAAGAAAAATACCTCAAAGGACATTGCAGTCTCAAAACCAATAGCTTTATCACCTCAAAGTCTCCAAAAGACAGTTACTTTTTCATCATCTGATAAAATACATCTTCGACTGCAGTTTTATCATTCTCTATAACTTGAGGGATAATTTCAAGTTGCTTATGTAGAAAAAAAGGTGAATTTGCTGAGATTTTCTGGTATCACTAGTTTTACTAGGGATATCACTAGATTTTATCACTAGTTTTTTTGAAGCATTGCTTCAAAAATCTTTCTTACATTAAGGATTAAAGGTGGCCAAATGAGGCAACTGGGATATTTCATTTTTCTATAAGGGCTCATCCTGAAATTAAATACATTCCTTTTCTATTCCCACACAAGCAGCTTTTTCTTCCTCTGACGTTTTACATAGACTCCCAGACAAGCCTGCCATATTCTAGCCTTGTAATAGAGTCTCACTTTTCAAAACAGCACAATCTACAGCCTGCAGCTCCCACTGCTTTTACTAATGCATCCTCTCATCTTTTTAGTCCAAGGCAAATTTCCGTTTTCCCCAGGGGTTGTTTTACACCAGAAAATAGTGCTTGCTCTAGCCTTATGAATTGCGTCCACCTAAAATAAACATACTGCTAAAGGACACAAAGGAACTTGGCTGTATTGTAATTCCATTTCATGTCATTGGTACTACTTTCTCAGCAAATTGTCATGTAAAAATCAGTGGCTATTCAGGATAGTTAAGAAGTACCAAAACTGTTTTGTGAACTCACCAAATCAGTATTTTTCTTTCACTGACATCCTACCTGCCTGTCTTTTGGCTGAATGACCCAGACTGGTTTTCTTTTTGGTTTTGTTCTGGGTTTTTTTGGTTTGTTTGTTTGAGGTTTTTGGGGGATTTGGTTTTGGGTTTTGGGGGTTTTTTTGTTGTTTTTTTTTTAGTTTCAGATGAATCAAAAATAATTGCAAAGCTGTGCTCTGAAATTTCAGCAAGTATTAGGAAAAAAAAAATGGTATTGGATTGTGATTCCACTGATGGTTGTTCCTGATTCTCACATGGTGGAAAATTGTATATAAAGAGTAACTTAGAAATCAATTCTGATGAGCCTTAAAGATGTGATCAACTTAAAAAGGAAATCTGAACAAAAGCTTTGAAATTCACTGCAGGAGCTTGCTTTCCAATAGTAACTTCTCTGATTTCAGCAGAAAATCATGAGCCTCATAAATTAAGTTCATTTCTTTAAAAAGAGGTTATTTTTATTTAATGAGGGCAGTTCGTAAGCAATGAATGATTATCTTAATGAAATTCACAAACTGCTTCATTAATCACCAAGTTTTGAAAAAGATTGAAGCAAGAGTGAAAGAAAAAAATTGTTTCTTGGTAACAGTATGATTTATGTTAAGTGTATGAAGTATTGTATGGCTATCTTTTAAAAAACTGGGAGGTCATCAAAAGATTGTCAGGTACTGAATATCTCTAATTTTGTTTTAAATCTTTTGACAGTTGCTATTAACTTGTGTTTTCTGCTGCTCTGTGCTTTAAATTGGCAGTGTACAAAACATTCAGAGCTGTTGCTGGTGCTTGAGGATGAATCCTATCCACTACTGCATTTTCTCTAAGCTTTAAAGAAAAGTTGTTGACACAGTTTAGCAAAAACACTTAGTCTCTTAGATATCACTCTGCTTCTGAATAATCTTTTTAGTGTAGAGATCAAAAGAAAAGCTTTCATCATAGATCTTGAATTGGACTCTAATCAGTGTGAGAGTTCCATAAGCTTCAGTGCAAGACCTTTTCATTTTTCTCATGTGAAGATCAATTAGATCATAAGCTTTTCAGAACAAACATCAGATTCTTTCAGTGTTTACTGTACTAAACAATGCAAAGCACCACAGTTTTGGCTTCAAGAAAACAAACTGTAATTGACATGTTTGTCTCAGAGTATGGAAAGATCAAAACCAGTGAACTACTTTCACTGCTCAACTATGTAAATTGCATCAAGGCTTAACTAGCCATAGTCAGTCCCACAGATCAGGATGAGTGCACAGGTGTTAGATGCTCTTTTAAATGTCACATTCTTATTTTTATAGGTCACGTTCTTAGTTTCAGTTTACATAGGCAAAAATAGTTTGCCTGCTCTTTGATTTTAAAAAGGCAATGTATTTTTTTTTCTTCCATGGTAGCACAGAGTTCTTTTTTTTAGCATAAGTGGACAGGAAAGTATAAGGAAAAAGCTGCCAAGCCAGAGTTTTGTTAAATGATATCCTTGGGAGGAAATATGACTACATCTTTTATCTTTTCCCCTAAAGCAGAAAATTTTTATTAACCATGTATGATGAGGCAGTGTGTGGCTGGAAAACTTACTGTAAATAATATCAATTGCACATTTGGAGAACTTATTCAAACATTATTTGAAGCCAGTGGGGATCTTTCGATTGATTTTTAAAGGGTTAGAAATCGGCCTTTAGCCTTGCATTCTGTTTATGAATCATTCAGAAGCCAATCCTGATGTCTAGTTATTTGTAAGTATTGGGCAAATAGTTTGGACAAGCAACTTCTGGTCTCTGGGCTGTTTCTGAAATGTTAATTTTGACTGTTTGCTTTTCAGTATTCATAATGTGTGATGAATCATCTACATCACCATGATATTACATCTATCTAATTGAAAGACTCCAACTACCTAAGCTATAGCATCTATCCATTTGCATTCTTACAATGGAGCAGCTCATTGTTGTAGTATATGAATGAATAATGAATAGCAAATGTTGGATAGTGAATAATGAATAGTAAATAATTTATGTACTCTGGTAAGATTTTTAAAACAAATATTCCCTTGTGCTAATGTCTGTGAAAGTTTTGGATTTGAGAACATTTTCACTAATGTTCAGCATCTACAATAAGATTTTGGAATAACATGTAATAATTTGAATATTATTTATGATTATATTTTTAATGGGAAATTGACTTCTTTCTTTTTAAGTTTTGGATTATGTCTGCAGTATAAAAAAGGAAGGAAACCTCATTATTGATAGGAAAAGTGGTCAAGGGCTTTTTTGACTTCATTATTTTTCTTCCACTCAGATACATCCTGGGCTGCCATATTTTCTTCTTGACATCTTCTGAGTTAAACATGTTTCTGATTTAACATTCTACTACACAGGTTATACCTCATTAGCTTGGGAGAATCAACATAAATATTGCAGCAAGACAAAAAAAATTAACTTACATTTCTTTTGAGTCAATGCATAATAAAATATAAATATCTCTCAAGATCTTTAAGTCTCTTATTCAGCATAATCACCTTGTTCTTAGTACCTTTTACATTCATAGTTGCTCCTAGTGTTTTTTTCTTTCTCTGGTTGTTTTTTCCTGTATGGTTTTTTTAAGGTTTTTTTCTGGTTTTGGTCTTCTTTTTTTTTTTTTGCCAGATTTTGGTTTTGGTTTTTTTCCCCCTTCTTTTTATCCTAGATATTTGTATCTTTTAATTATATTTTTATGCTGTCACTTTTGCACTTGTTGACTTTCTTTTATTTTTCTCTGTTCAGTTTTGGGGGTTTTAATTCTCTCACTGCATTTAATCATCATCAATGCTTTGCATTTTATTTTATTAACATATTCTTTATTATTTTCAGTAATCACTCTCCTGTACGCAGCTTCCCTCTTTGCTTGCCAACTTTTTTTCCTCATCCCATTTTTTCCAGTGTATCAGCCAAGCTGTCTAGTGAAAAAAGGTGTCAAGTGATTCTGATGTAAACAGTACACTTCTTGCAAACCTTGTAATGCACAGCATATTATCAATTACATATTTCTAATCCTCACAGGTCTCTCCCTACCCTTTTCTGCTGCAAATATTTTATTTGTCATTTTCTCTAATTGATTTGATCCAGGGCTCATTTCCAATAAATTCTGCCTGGCACCTTCTGTCTCACAAGGCTATTATTTTTCTGAATACTTATATCACTCTTAACATAAAATGAGAACCCTCCTCCACATACAACTTCCACCTCCTGATCTGTTATAATCTGACAATTAAACCAAAACAAGATAAATTATAAGAGAATGACTGAGAACTAATCCCTAAGTCAAATCAATGCCTGGCTTAGTGAGAAAACACTGCTGCGGATTTAGAGACATTTGACGTTGAATAACACAATAATTCAATCCTGACCATTAGACATAATTAAATCTCATTAGTAATGCGGCAATACAAAATATCTTTTAATTCTCCAGTCTGAATGTGTCACGGTCTATTACTCTCTGACCCAGTTCTTTTAGCTTGTGCCAGGTCTGGCTGGTATGGAGTTAACTTTCCTCCCAGCAGCCCATAGAGTGCAGTGCTTTGTGTTGTAGTTAGAACAGAATTCCTAACACACCAGAGTTCTGGCTGCTGCTGAGCGGTGCTGGCACTGCATCAGTGCTCTCTCTCCAGCCCAGAAAACACCCTTCCCCAAACCTTCCCAAAGGTCCATAGGCTGATGATGGGCAAGAAGTAAGATGAGAAGGACACAGCCAGGACAGGAAATACAAACCAACCAAAGGGACAGTCCATGCCATATGACATCAGGCTGAGCAATAAAGCTAAGAGAAAAGAGTGAGCGTGTGTGTGAGACATTAATTATTAAGGAATCTATCTTCCAAAGCAACTCTTACACCACTTGAGACCCTTTTTCTCAGGGAGTGGCTGGATATCATCTGCTGATGGAAGTAGAAAAATTTTTCTTTGTTTCTGCATGTGACCCGTGCTTTTTTGCCTTTTTTTTTTTTTTAAATTTTTTTTAATAATTTTTTCCTTTCTTGCCTTTATCTCGACTCTCTAGTTTTTTATCTAATTTTCTGCCCTTGTACTGCTGAGGAGATGGAATGTGAGAGCAGCTTTGTGGGCACTCATCAGCCAGACAAAGTCAACTCATCACACAGATATTCCACACTGCAGGAGTTTAATATTTGAATACCAAATTTACTTCTTTGAAGATATTTGAAACTACATGGGATTTTGATTTAACAAAGTGATACAGCAGCATACTGAAATCACAATGCAAGCATGATGTAAAAATTGAGGCATACAGTTGGAACACAGTATAAATTTGATTCCCATTTCCAGTCTCTGTATGCTTCCTTTCACCTCACAGGATGAGTGAGCCAGCACAGTCCTCCAAATCAGGAGCAAAGATGAGCCCAGGAAGAAGGGAGGGAGGGTGGAGGGAAGGCGGTTTAAGATTTAGATTTTACATCTCATTATCCTAATCTGATTTGATTTCTAATAAATTAAACTAATTTTCCCAAGTTAAGTCTGTTTTGCCCATGACAGTATTCACTGAGTGATCACTCTCTGTCCTTGTTTCAAAACATGAGCCTTTTGTTGCATTTTCTCCCCTTGACCTATGAGGAGGGCAATGACAGAGCAGCTTTGGTGAGCACCTGGCATCCAGCCAGGATCAACCATCCCAGCTGGGGACTACACAACACTAAAAAAAAAAAATAAAACAAAAAGCACCCCCTCAAAAAGAAAAGATAAAAGAGGAGCTTACCATTCTATCTTTGGAAACTCCCACTTTTTAACACTGTCAGCATCCAAGTAAAATCAAAGAGTTTGTATTTTTTTTTTGTTAATTGTGTTTATAAACAGTAATTCCCAGTAGAGACTGAAAATGGCAACAAGTCAAAGGTTTAATCAAGATGATCTTTGATTTTTCTGTAGGAGCAGCACAATTTGTCTATAAACTGTTTTTAAATTTACCCATGACTGGCAGAAAATATACTTGGAGCTTTTACACAACTTCTTTTTCCCCTTCTGTCTTAGACAAGCAGCTGCTTCAAGAAGAGAGGAGAAATTTCACCTGATAGTTTTCCTGAGATGCAGATCCTTTGTATATTTGTCATCCCAGGTAAAGGAGAGTTCTGAGCTACAGTGTTCAGCTTGACTATAGAGGAAACATCAAGAAAAGATAGAAAGCACTGCAACAAATCTTGAAAAAAGATACTGAGAGGAATCTTCAAACACACATGAAAGTTGTTGCAGAGAGGAAGAGGATAAACTGCTTTCCAGGTCCTATTCTTTCAGATTACAACCAAAGGCAAAGGTCTTAAAGTGTAGCAAGACCAACATATTTCTTTTGGTAAGGGTAGTAAAGCAACAAGGGACAACAAGCTCCTTTGGAAAACTGTGAAGTTGTCACGTGAACAGACACAATAGGCTAATTTTTAAAGCAGACTACATACATATCGGTCAGGAATTTTACAGGCATTTTAAGTCTTCATAAGGCTAGAAGTAGACTAAGATGGCATCTGACAAGTTTTTTAGAGCAGTTTCCTACAACTGTATAGCAAACAACTTAGTTTCTTCAGAATTGAAGCTCACATACACAGTTCCTTTTCATTTTCACATTATCAGCTCAAAACCAAAAGGTACCATAGCAGTGGGAGTATGGAATAACTGTTGAACCTGTTTCCTCTCTGAAGCAGGGTAGGGTCTTTGCTGCCTTGGTTTAAGAAAAGTTCCCCTGGCAGATCCCTACATAGATCAGATATTACCTTGAAAAGCATTTGTTATGCCAATATGGATATGCTGAATGGATACATTTCCTTTTTAACTACACTAATCATCCAAGGATTTATACACAACAAAGGGAAATAGACACACAGAGTGTATGATTCATCTGACCTACTTTAGATATCTATTTAAGGAAGTAAATTCTGTCCTTAAAGCACCGATTAATCTCCAAAAGAACAACTAGGATTTCTATCTCAAATGAAAATAACTTAAATGAAATTCCCATCCACTTTTGCTAGCCTTGTAATGGCAAAGGTGATATGAATACTATATAAAGAAGAATAAACGATACAGTTATAAATAGGATATTTATCCCATGATAGTCCTGATGGACAAAGTAACTATCGTCACAGATGAGCAATTTATTTGAGGTCTGTAGTGCATTTTGAATTGCCTGATACACAGGGAAAACATTCTGCAACTTCAGTATATTTTATAAGAAGTTCTACATTTTGCTCATTTATTTTTATCTTTTCTTGTCATATACACAAACTTTCACAGATAAAAATGACAAATCTCAGGCTGCATCCAGCTATAAATATTGGCAAGCTGTTTCACTGAACAACTATTGCAACCTCAAGACTGTAACAGAGAACCTTATGAATTGAAAGAAATAAAAATTTTAAAATTCAAACATCTTAGAACTAAACTGCAAACTGCATAAACCTCATCACATTTTCAGGAAGTTTTACTGATTTGTATTTATAGCAGATTAGATCTACAACTGCCAAAATTCATATCCCTTGTCTATAAATTAAATAACATGTACTCGTAAGGAAGACAAGATTTAATTTTTTTACTTATTACAAAAAAATGTTTTACTATTTACTTTCAGCATGGACATGACACATTTTTTTAGATACTTAGAAAGCAAAAGAGTATATCCTAAATCAACTTCCCAATCAGATTTTTTTTCATTTCTGTGTCACAGATACCACAATTCTGGAGAAATAAAATGCTAAATATAATTTTATTTCTTGCCTGTGAAATAAATAAATAAATAAATAAATAAAACCTACTTGCCTAGCACAATTAACAATAAGAATCTTACAAAGCTCTTTCAGGCAATGTAGAGGCTTTGTAGTTCACTTTTTGAGACCAGATCCCAAACCCAGTTGTGTCCAAACAAAATAAATTGCAGAGGAGAATTTCTAGAACTTCATTTGAATGGAAGATTGACAAAGTACAGATAATTTCTAGATGTTAGAGAGTGATGATGCTTATTTTGTATTTAGTACATGCTGTTAGTATGTTAGTTAAAATATAGCACTCTTCCTCTCTTTGAAAAGGTATCTATTCTGGTTCTCCAGGATTTAGCAGAATTGGATCCCTAATCTCCTGTGGAACTGTAATGGTACCTTGCCTTGCCCATAAAAAAATTAATAGAATTACACTAGCAAATATACTAATTGGAAAATTAGAGAATATGCAGGAAAAAAAAAAAAGGACTATGTACATTAAAAAAATATGTAAATTTTATGCCATCAGCAGAGAAAAGATTAGGAGACCATTTCTGAAGCATTAATCATATTTAGAGTGATGCAGAGGTCATTGGAATCAACAAACTTCAGCATTTGCATAAAATTGAACTTCAAGGCTACTTCAGAAGAGAGAGTGGAAAAGATAATTAGTTTAACATAAAATACTCATTAAATACAAACAAAAATGACCACAGACCCTACCACCCATTTCAATGTGTGACCTGCAAGCAAAAGTTGCGCTTCCTACTAAGATTCTACATATGAAATGATACCAGTGGCAGCATCCAAGAGAATATATGTGTCACTGACATTACACAAAGAGGTTCTGTGTTCCTTCAACCAAAAGTTTTTTGATTTCAGGATCATATTCAGCATCCATCACTAGTTTCCTACTCCATTCCCATTTCCTCACACCAAGTGCAGTGCAAATTGACCTGAAGTACATATTCAATGCTGTCATTTTCTACAGAGCATTGCTTATGACTATACATGGTTCTTTTCTCTTTATATAAATTTCTGTTTGGATTTAGCTGATAATTAATTTTTTGACATATACCTCATAACAACCAGGTGCTCCTTTTCTGCAGTTACATCTGTAAACATAACAGTTACCAGTTTCATATATTGCAAGTACTGAAATTATTCAATACGGACCAGATCCTGAAGCTGTTCCCATTTCAGCACCTTCTTCAACCAAAACATAGGATGATCGCAGGAATGGTTGTTTGACCAGTTGAGGGCTGTATAGAAACTGGTAGGGAATTTTATTGCCCAATATGACATGATTTTGCTCTTGCTTACATTTTTCGTAAAGGTTTAGAGAATTTCTCTGCCAGTAACTCAAAAATATTACTTATTTGATTAAAGTGAGTCCACTAGAGCCGAGTTAAATGTTAATGTTGGAGATGCATCTGATGAGGAGTGCCCAAAGGCTTCACTAGGACATAAAGTACTTCTGTAAGTATAGAAACAGGAGAACAGTGAGTAGGGAAAATGTGGGCCTGTTGTTGAGTGGACCAGGGGCCCTGGTGACACAGTGTGTGGAAAAGGCTGAGGTACTAACAGCCTTCTTTGCCCCAAACTTCACCACTAAGACTGTTCTTTGGAAGCCAAGACTCCCAAAACAGGTAAATCTGGAGCAAGAAAAGCTTAGAGACTAGTCTAGATCAAATTTAATTACATTATCTAACCCAGCTGACCTAGAACTGACCTTTATTTTATATCATACCTATCAAAAACATTAGAGACATTTAAAGACCCTGTACCAGGAACCAACTGTAATAGTCACTGAGACTAATAAACTAGATTGTTTCTGTGCAGATATCATCTTATGATTGACATGATAAAGGTCCTAGGTTTTTAATTTAACAGAGCAACTTTCTCACAAGAAATATGCAAGTTGTAATTAATTAACTTGCTACTATCTTTATGTCAAAACATTGAAGCAAAACATATGTCTTCACTTAAACCTTTCAAGATTAGCAAACAGCACAGATTTTTAAAATAAACTTAACCCTATATTCTACAAAAAGTGGCAATAATGAAATCCTTGGCTATGTAGAGCACATTTTTAAACAGAATTTAATTCCAAAATAAAAATCGACATCTACCTCGTACCTTCAATTTCTGAGGAAAGACATATTTCCATGGTATCATAAATTACAAACACCAGAGTTAAATTTCATTTTAAACTTTAATAGGTAGATATTTATTGAAGCAATTTATAACTAACATATAAATATTTTACAAATAATTGTTACAGATTTCAAACATTTTTCGAAGCCACACTTTAATACACATCCAGTATTCTGGGAATACTGATTGTACAATAGTTACAAATCATCTCAGATTCATCTTGACTCAGATAAGCTACAGCACTGGAGTCTTTCCCCAGCTTAACATTGCCTCAGTTAGTTGTGTCCCTAGTTCCTCTGAGGAGAGGAGGTCCTTAGCCATGTGAGCATAACTCATTGATGTCACTGGTGGCACTCTATAAGCCTGTGGTACTTTTTTTTTTCTTCTATTTAATAGTAGGCTCAGTTAGGAGGCTTCTAATTGTGGAGAAATTGAGCTGCTGGTTGCTGCAGTGACTAGTATGTTGAAGGTAATTTGCAGTAACACATGCTGATTTATCAGGGTTTATAATAATCTTCAGAGTGACACCAAGCTGTGTGGAGTGGCCAATACACGGGAGAGAAGGGATGCCATCCAGCGGGACCTGGACATGCTCAACAGGTGGGCTGGTGTATCCTCATGAAGTTCGACAAGACCAACTGCAGGGTCTGGCTCAGGTAGGGGCAATCCAAATTCCAAGTACAGGCTAGGCAGAGAGTGGATTGAGAAAAGCCCTGAGGAAAAAGACTTGCAGATGTTGGTTGATGTGTTAACTCAATATGAGCTGGCAATGTGCACCCACAGCCCGGAAAACCAACTGTGTCCTGGTCTGCAGCAAAAGCAGAGTGGCCAGCAAACCAAGGAGTGTGATCCTCCACCTCAACTCCACTCATGTAAGACCTGACCTGGAGTACTGCATGCAGTTCTGGGGCTCCAAACATAAGAAAGACGTGGACCTGATAAAGCAAATCCAGAGGGAGGGCCATAAAGATAGACAGAGTGCTTCTTCTATGAAGATAGATGGAGAGAGTTGGGGGTGTTCATTATAGAAAAGAACCAGCTCCAGGGAACTCTTCTATCAGCCTTCCAGTACCTAATGGTGCCTATAAGAGAGCTGGAGAGGGATTTTGCAAAGGCTCATAGTGATGGGACAATGGGCAATGGCTTCAAACTGAAAGAAAATAGGTTTAGATTAGAAATAANCCTCCACCTCAACTCCACTCATGTAAGACCTGACCTGGAGTACTGCATGCAGTTCTGGGGCTCCAAACATAAGAAAGACGTGGACCTGATAAAGCAAATCCAGAGGGAGGGCCATAAAGATAGACAGAGTGCTTCTTCTATGAAGATAATGGACAGAGTTGGGGGTGTTCATTATAGAAAAGAATCAGCTCCAGGGAACTCTTCTATCAGCCTTCCAGTACCTAATGGTGCCTATAAGAGAGCTGGAGAGGGATTTTGCAAAGGCTCATAGTGATGGGACAATGGGCAATGGCTTCAAACTGAAAGAAAATAGGTTTAGATTAGAAATAAGGAAGAAATTCTTTATTGTGAGGGTGGTGAGGCACTGGAACAGGTTTCCCAGTGAAGTTGTGGATGCTTCATCCCTGTAAATGTTCAGGGCCAGATCAGATGGGACCCTGAGCAATCTGGTCTAACGGAAATTGTTGGAACTAGATGATCTTTTAGGTTTAGGTGGGTTGGAACTAGATGGTCTATAAGGTCTCTTCCAACACAGTCCATTCTATGATTGTGTTAACAGTCTGGACCAAGGAAACTAATCACCCCACTGCACTTCTTGCAGGATAGAGTTATCTTTCTGACTCACATAAAATTTCAAAAATTTCAACACTCATTCTAGCCATACTCCTAGTAATTTTTAATTGCTTTTATTTTGGAAATCTTACAAAAAGCAGAAAATTTCTTTGGTTTCTGGCCTTGTTATTTTATACACCCTCTCGATTTTCCATATTTCTCAAAGTTTGTTCATCCCTGCACTTAGACATGGTGCTATTCCTATACCTTGCTGTTGCTAATGTATATCATACTGAAATCAATGAATATATGTTTAATTTTGTCTTTTGCTTCCACATTCTGATAATTTGCAAACCTATAATTGAACACTTTGTAGTGAGTTTCTTTCAGGTGTGATCTGTACTATTATTTCAAAAATTCCTTGATCTTTGGATATTTCAGCAAATGGTCATGATTCACACATCATGTTGTGCATTTGTAACAATTATCCAAGTACATTTCTTATCATTTTAGTACTGACAACACAAATTGTATTTTCACTAGGATCACTGTAGACAAACATATATATAGATTAAAACCAACTCAATTCTTCATTATGTTGATTATTGTCATTACTAATAAGTAATGTCCCTAATAGTGAGTTTATTTTCTTAGTTTTATATGTATTCATCATCACAGCCTTCCTCCTGAGAACAGCCCAGTGCTGCAATATTGGTTTAATGGTGAATGGATATAGATATTCTACTGTCATTCTTAGGAAAACTGGAAAGAAGAACTGAAAATAGCGGAGGTGGGTTTTGTTGATAAGGTTGTGAGAATTTCTTAAAAAATAGAAAGACACAACTCTAAATGATTGAGATAGAAGAACTTGACTCCTTTTTTATGTATAAATGTAAAAGAAGTGAGAGGAGTAGCTCAGGGTGAGAAATTGCCTGGCAAGAAGGAATATTATGTACCAGACCATACATACGGAATAAATAAATATTTATTTGGAGCTCATTCATTGAATTTAGGTAAAGGGATAAAAGAAAAAAATAAACCACTAAATGGTTTTTTTTGTGTATTATCTTTATGAGCAATAGTAAGTATCTTATGGGATGGGTTTTATATAGACCAGTAACCAGATAGTCTTTGCATAGCTCGTAAATCTTTGTTACCTATGCCAACATATAGACTAGATAGGTTCTTACACAAAACTTTAACTCTGTAAACTTCAGAAGATTTATTAAACAATTAATATATAACCCTTTCATGTGGTCATTGTGGTGGTTTGGGCCAAATTCAGGGAAATGTCCAAAAAGAACATCTCCTCAAAGGGAGGCAGGTTATAGCTGCCCCTCCGCCACCAGGTTCAGGAAAAAAAAATATTTTCCTCAGAGGAATGTGAAAGAGAAAATAAGAACTATTTATTTAACAAACACACAGGAAAAGAGTAATAATGCTAAATAGTAAAACCTCTCACTGTGGAGAGAAACCTGAAAGATTTTAGAGTCCTTCTGTGGGTGCAGTCTCTATCCTCCTCCTCAGAAGCTGGGTCGGCCTGGGCCCCCTCTGGCCAAAGGTAGAAATTTTCCCAGTGAGTTCTGGTGTTCTGATGTTGAAACAGTCCAGAAGAGAAGAAGGGAAAAGCTGAAGTCCCAGAAAAACCACTCTCTGTCTCTCCAAAGAAAAACCTGAAAAGCAGGAAGGGTGCTTCCTTGCTCCTCAGCAGCAGCAACACCAGCAGCAGCTAATCTCTGTGTCCTTGAAGCACAAACTGTTTCGAAAACTTCATTCAGGTATTTTTTCTCTCCCTTCACTCGGGCTCAGTTTCAAAGCACTGAAAGGCTCAGGATCATGTCTGGGCAGAGCGGTGATAGGGGATACAACAGCATAAAGTCATTCCACGACAGTCATAAAAGTAAAAATAACACTAAAAAAACTCCAAGAGAGATCACCCTTTTATTGCTTTATTTTCTATGTATATATGTCCTGGAGAAAAATGTAAAGTTAATTTATGGTAGCCACACAATTTGTCTTTTGAAATCTTCAGATCATAAACCTTACCTGGAAATATGAGACACAACTGTAGAAAAAAGCTGTTCCACAGGGCCAGTGAAGCACCCTGGGTTCTATAGGAGTGTTGCCAACTCAAAAAATCAACATGTTTGAGCCAACAGATATTGAACTAATGCATGAACAGCTATTGCTTCAACAGGAAAAGCTCAGCACAGCCACTTGTGTTTTTCCTAGAAACTGCACTTTCTGGAAAATAGGAGGATTTGGAGCATCTCAAGAGAAAAAGGGAATTGAGCACAGGACATCCACCTTCTGCATGGAGAAGGAAAGCCTTGGCTCCCAATGCATGTCTCAAAATCCAAAACTAACTACCGTTGGAATTGTCTCTTTGTGCTTGTATATTAAAAAGCTGTATTAAAGTCATCTAATTTCAGGAGAGGACTTTGAAAAACAAATGAATTAAGACGTCTATAGACTAAACAAAATGCAGAGTAAATTTTAGACGTTGAAGGAGCCTAATGATAGTTTTAATGAAAGTCTATAGCAGATTCATTTCCAGCTATCACAATATTTATAGTTCCTGGTTTGTGGCCTTAACTTGTCTAAGTTTTTGGTTATCCAGTTGTGGCATGAGGCTTTCTTCACAGCTGGGAGATCTGCCATGAGATGTGGTTATGCACTTTCCTCCAAATGGTTTGTTCTGTTCCCCTATACCATAGGGGTATGGTATATCCCTAAAGTTGTAACTCTGCCTGTCATCCCTTCCTCAGTACTCCAGTTGGTTCATGTTATCTGATTCCTCCTACCCTCCGTTCCCGTTGGTTCCTGAGATGTGTATCCTCCCCTGTTAGCTGTTTATTGGTTCAAGCCTTGTACACGCGGGTTTTTGAATCTGTCTTAAGCGTGCCTAGGATTTGGCCAAGGGCTCTTGCGATTCCCTCCTCCCCGCTTCCCCCTTCCCCTTCCCTTTTGCCCTTTCCCCTTCCGCCCCCCGCCATGGGCCGAAGAGAAATAAACACGATGCAACAATGAGATAACACAGCATATTTGAATTGCTGAGAGAACAGATTTTTCTTTTTTAACCTTTTTTATTGGTTATCAATTATGCTATAAATTGGTTATCAAATATGCTAAAAATATTATTTTGGTGCTTCCTTTCCATTATGAATAACAATAATTGCAAACAGCTTTCATGACTTACCAACTATATGAGCTGACACTTAAATGTCATCAAAAATGCAATCATCTTTTGTGTATTTATAACTCACAAAATTTCTTCATTACTATTTCAGACTAAAATATTGGTCAGTGTGCCTGACATCCCTTTGTGAATATCTATCACTCCAGCTCATACCTAAAAGAGAGCACTTAGTTTTTCCTCACAAAAATTACCTTCTGCTTCCTTTCCTGAATTTTGTGGAGCCTCTAGCCTTCCATTCAAACCCAAAACTTCAAAACATGTCCTTGAAACCCTCAACCTGGATGTGCTTCTTCTCAGTGTGATTTCACTGCTGCCTGGATTTTGCAAGTTACATCTCTCTTTTTCTGTAGTGATATCTGCCTTCCTTATCCAACCAAGATAACTAAGTAGCTTTTACACCACACTTCCATTTTTCTTGGCAATTGATTCCTATTTATATATCTAGAATTAATCTTCTTCCCAATGATGTTATTTTGGCAATGTCACCTCTTTTTGCATACCTATACTGCTCCTTGCTTTGCCTTGTCGCATCAAGCATGAAATATTTATTGTTTCTTTCAAAGTTCTGCTCCGTTTATCCTCACTTGATCATCATTTCTCATTTAAAAAGTCACATCCCCATGCCATTAAATCAGCCTTCCTTCCTTATTAGTTCAATTTTCAAACACTGCCTTTTCTAATACTTGGAAGTGTATTGGGTTTGCATGGCAAGGGTTTGGTAGTGGACAAGCTACAGGGCGCAGCTTTTGTGAGACGTTGCCAGAAAATATTCCTGTGTTGGTCTCCTGCTTCTGGCCAGGACAGGGTTAATTTTTGCCGTAGCCAGGAGGCTTATTTTCCCAAGTCGAGTCTATTTTGCCTATGACAGTCATTGGTGAGTGATCTCTCCCTGCTGTTATCTTTATCCATGAACCTTTTGTTATAGTTTCTGTTCCCTGTTCAGCTGAGGAGGTGAGTAATAGAGCAGCTTTGGTGGGCATCTGACATTCAGCCAGGGTCAGCCCACAACAGAGAGGAACTTCATACAAATCTGATCAAGATTATTTCATTAAGTGCCTTTAATCCTCTTCATCTTTGTGACCTCCATTTAGAAATCTGCTGATGAAGATGACTAAATGATACTTTTATTGTACTTCTCTCACTGTTTGTATTTTTTTTTCTTTATTTTATTTTGGAATTAGAGTCTCTATGGATTAGGAAGTGGATGGTTTACCCATCCTGTGTTTCTAAAATACCTATAACATCAGAGTCCTAGTACTCCCAGCAAGATCTGAACTATCACCTAACTCATACCATATATCCAAAGGAAAACAAAAGTACAAACACAAATCTCTACCTCAACTGTTTAGGGTCTGGGAGACAGAGACATCGTCGTTTTCTCTAGAAATCTAGTCAAAATCTCAGAAACTCTGCTGCTACATACAGGCAGATCTAGTATTCAGGCTGAATAAAGGATTTAAATGTATATTTTATAGTAAAAGTCACATGGGGACCACAAAATAGTACATGTGTGCTTGAGAAACCTGCAGTAGTCCAGACTGGAATGGGAAGTTTGCATTATTTTCCCCGAATTTGGAAACTAGACACTTCTTTGCCTGATGGGACTCAAACTTCATAAAAGTATTAAAATATTAAGTAACTAGATTGAGAGTAACTGTACCCTTCACACATATTAAAGAGAGGATTTTTAGCTGTTAAAATATCAGTTTCCAGAAGAAACCTCTCAAATGCTCTTGTTCCAGAGTCTCTGCAGTCTTACATGACCAGTAGTAAGAATTGTAGTGGTTTGGTTCGCATTTGTCCCTCCTGTGAGATAAGAATTAGGGAGGAATACAAAGCAGGCACTACACTTTAATGAATACAATGAAGTTTATTACTAAAACTAAAAGTAAAAAGAAGTAAGAAGGAATTAGGAGAAAAACAACCAAAAAACACTCCCTTTCTCTTTTCAGCACTTCCCCTCATTTATCGAACGTAAAGACACAAACTGAGACTCATTTTAGTTAGTTGACCACTTTAAAACAACTTTTCATCAGTCCATATAAAGAGAGAAGTTTCTTTTGTTGCTTTGGTACTTTACTATGAGAACAATTTTTATGGCACCAACAGCCACCCAGGTGTCTGTTGGCAGGTGCGAGTCCCTTTCCCTCGATGACAGCTTTCCCACAACTGGTCTCAAGGGTTCACTTTCAGCCACTGGGGTACAAGTTTAAGGATGAGCAATTCCAGGAAACAAAAAAACACAAGAGTTTCTTTTATTCATTTCTGGGACAAACTTCCCTCTCGCTATAGAGAGAAAAACCTGGGAAA
>VYXC01006935.1:164300-182541 GCA_013397175.1 Platysteira castanea
TCAAAGGCCGGAGCAGAGGGGGAGTTGCACGGAGCCGCGGCCGGGCCCAGCTCTGCTGGCCGAGCGGCCCAGGCCTGGGGCTGGGCCCGGCCCTGGCCTGCAGGGCCCAGCGGCCGGGCCCCAGGTTACCTGTGTTCAGGCCGGAAGAGCAAGAGAGCTATTCCCACCTTTTTTATTTTTTAAAGTGCATTCACAGGGCGTTAACCAGTTTTGAGTGGTTCCATAAAGTTGTCAATATTCAAATCAATCGATTGATTGGCTCTAATAGTTTTGGAGGTAGTGACCGCAGCCTTTAGCAGCAGCATCACTTCCTTAGCTCCATTTCTCTCCAAAGAAACCTGACAAACAGGAGGAGGAGGGGTGGCCCCCCGCGCTTATCATCAGCAGCAAAACACAAAGCAGCAGTAACCTTGGGATGGACTGCTGGAATTTTTTTTAACTAAAACTTCAGGCTGGGGTTAACCCATGATAAGAATGAAATAAGTCTTTTGCCTTGACAGCCATAGAGAAACATACAAAGTAAATGTGAAGGGAGAGATGTTCTGACAGCTTTTTTATCCAAAATCCTAACTGCATTAAGTATTTTAAGAGACTAGGTTTATTTTCATATAGACCAATGTGCAGCTTTTCTGAGTCGTTCTTAAATTCTAATGTCGCCCACTCATCTTGCCCACCTGTAATCCCTATGTCCTAGCTAATCTAAAAAGTAATTCCCATGTGGCAGCTTCCAAGATGAGGATCTATGCCTTAATTTCTGTATCCTCTGAATAAATTTGTCCTCAATTATCTTGACTATTCTTATGTGAGCTCTTTGACTTTGTGTATGCTATTAAAGCATACTTATACTCCAATAAGCAATCTGTAAAAAATGTATAATTGGATTCTCGGTGTGTTGTCTCTCATTAACTCTGTCTTAAGTGTACTCTGTTGACAAGTTTTTAAAAAAACCAAAAACCTATTCTGACAGTCAACCTTGCAAATTTGTCCTTAGATCTGCAAGTCAAATTTTGACACTATTTAAATTCTACAAGTGGAGCTTTGTTAATAATGTCTTGATTATTTGTGAGCACAAAAAAAAAAAAAAAAAAAAAAGCCAACCACCACCACCCTATCATATTCTTACAGCTTTATAGGCACTGGAGTACGGTGCTAAGAAGAATAAAACACTAAATATACAATCAGTACAATAAGGACATCTCTACATAAATAAGTAAGTGTAAATCATACCAACTACATGGAGGAATGAAACATTTAAATGTAAAAGAGTTGTCGTTTTAAACATACTCAGTATTTCAGAGCGAAAATTTAGACATTTGCTCATATTCACAATGAAATTAACAATTTTTATGTGACTGCTTTGTAACACTACCTTGCCTAAGTAGTAAACTATTCTGTGATGTTACATAAAATGCTTACTTTTTTCTGTAATTTTTTGAAAGAAGATATGGGCATGGGCAAGGATTTAATAGCAAAAAAAGTTGCTTTATCATATATATTATATGAATTATGTATATAATATCACAAATTTAGGAGACAGAGAGATTTTTAAATCCAGCTTTGAACTTCTTTCTGTGTTTTAAAATGCCAGCTGCTGCTGGCGAAGTCTAAGCAATCATCCATCCTTCCCCAGTCCTCAGTACCGCTGGGTTTGAACCAAACCCAAACTCAGTACAAAACTGCACGGATGGCTGTGCTGTCTTGGCTGTTTCCTGCAGGGATTCCTTTGGCTGCTAAGGAATGGATGGAGCTCTGCATATTCTAGTTCAACTCCCTTCCCATGTTTGAATCTGCCATGACCCTGACATGCCCCACACCAAGGAATGGGGTAACAGATTGGCTGTAAGGGCATTTGTCCAACAGAATTTTGTGTGGCTTAACAAGAATCCCCCTCAGCTCTTTCTATTCTGTTTTCTTTCAGGTCTGTGCTACATCGTTAAGAATGCTGATTTTAATGAATGCTTCAATATCTCTTTTAATTGTTTTTTTAAACTAAGATATATATGTATTCAGTATGTTCCTGTTCCACTGTATATACAAGTAGGCAAATGCGCGAATGCACAACATATCTGTTCTCACTGTCCCTGAGGAGTGAGAAATAGATTCTAATGTTATAATTGCATTTACCCATATAGTTTCAAGGATCTTTTTGTTTTAATTTATAATCCAGTATCAAGTATGAATTAATACTTCAGTCTCTTCTGCATTTGTTACCATTCTTTCCACTGGGATCAGCTGGCAGATGAGATTCTCATTAAAGCTCTTGGTTGTATTAAACACTTCTAATGCAAACACTGATAAAGTGCTTTGGGGGGAATCTTATGCATTAATCTGTTTTTTCCCCATTAGCATTTCAGATTAAAAAGAAGGGTGGGATTTTGTGGGTTTTTATATTACTATGCTGTTATCTGTTTCATTGTCTGTTTATTAAATGTCCTTTTATTAACTTCTACACCATGAATAAACTTTTATAGTATTTTGATTTTTTTCTAGTGGAGATGAATTGTAATTATTTTTAATGTCCCCTTTAATTTGTCCACATGTTTAAATATTAATCCTGTGAGATATAGACTGAAAATATTTTTTCTTCTAGTGTTAAGAAAATAGAGCTTAATTTATTGTCATTATTTCATAATTTAAACCCTATGTTTACATAGTATCTGCTTTGATTTCACAGACTGTGCTAATGCTGAAATTAAACTAGTCTGACAGTACTTGTTAATGGCAGAAACCATAATTTCTAATAGAACACCTTTTCTTCTTTTCTCCTAAAATGAACCAAAGTAAAACAAAACCTCTCCTCAAATGAAAAGCAGACTGCATTGAAATAACTCAAAAAATTATTGCTAGTTTCAGTGAAGTCAGAATTTTATCCTTGTTTGTTGTCATCCTCTTTTATCTTATTATTCCAAAAGAGCCTAATCCACAGTCATAAGAAATCACTGTAAAGGTTCCTGCTGATATCATGTGGTTCAGAAAACTCAATACGATTTTGTGGGTGCCATTTAATATTTATCACAGCTGTTAGCCAAGGAAATGTATGGAGAAGAAAATGTATCTTCATGTATATGCACTGAAATTTGCATTCTAAACTTTAGGTTATGGGATTATTTGTGTTTAAAATATGAACTGACTGGAAGTGAAATGCAATCACATGCATAAGAATCTGGTGGCCACTAACACACCACACCCTTTCTTGCTTTTTAGGGGAATACAAAAATTATACTGTGTTCAATTAAAAGGACAACTGTGATTTCTTAAATAGAAGGAATGAAATCACCCATGCTGGATTTGGACAAACAGTTGAAAATTAAAACTCTGTCTCTTATAAAAGTACCATGGGACTTTTAACAACCAAAAGTTGTCACTAGCTGACTTTCATGTGTTCTCTGAAAACAAAGATAGTTTGGCTTTGATAACATATTAATTTTGCATAGCATAGCTCTTAACATTGGATATTTATTTAAAAATAGTTTCAACTGCAATTTTCAGAGAACTGGGATTAAGAAGTGATTGTATCTCTTGCTGAGCGTTATTTGTGCACTCAGGTACACCACTGAAATTAAATCTACATGAGTATTAAACTTACTTTTTAACTAGTATTACAAGATAAGATACTAATTACTCCAACTCAGTTACTAGTACTCCAACTGATATGTGTTTTTGCACTTCAATTCTTTTCTAAAGACATTTTTTTAAATTTTCATCAGGTATAGTAATTTAATCCCAATGTCATTAAATTCCCTTGATTTTAAATACAAATGACTCTTCTTCTCCCTAGGAAAATAGTACTTTCTTTTGTAGGTTTGAAGGAAAAAAAAAAAAAACCCTCTAACTGTCATCAAGCCCCTAGGCATTTGGCACCCACAGGGGCTTTCCATGGAAGGAATAATATATATACTCCACTTGTGAAACAGTCTTCCATAACAGGAACATCTTGCATTTTTATTTCCTCAAAAATTTCTAAATATGTTCAAGTGCTGTGTTGCTAGCAAGAAATAGAAACGGAGGTGACAAGAACTCCACAAACTTTTCAAAATACAGAGTATTAGGGTGAATTCTGAAAAGTTTCTTCATTAATGGAACGATGATTATGCATTGTTAAGGCAGAAGAGAGGTTGCATGGTTAAACAATAGAACAGATGACATTTCAGCTGCACAACTGTCACAAGAAGGTTGCTAACTCATATCCATTATGCTTTGTGGGTTTCTTCAGTTGCAAGAGGCAAATTGTTGTGGGATTCCACAGTGGAGACAGAAAGTAAAGTATGTTTCGACCACCAAATTTTGCAAGCAGTTTATCAGCTGGTAACACAGAAACTGTGGGTAGCAGTTCAAAAAAGAAGCCTGACAAGCACAGATGCTCATTCTTCACTAAGTACATCTGAGAGTTGGGGTTGTACAGTGCATTTTCTTTTGCAAAAAGGCTCTTCTCTGAGTCCTTCAGTGCTGCCTCAGCAATTGTGTTTCAATTCAAGCTTTCTCTATTTCCTTTTTTTTCTTTTAAACTTTAGTCTCTTTTCTTTCCTCTTGATGTCCCAAAGGGAATAACCTGTCTGGCAGTACTGCCAAAAATGTTGTAACAAAAGCCCATACGTGTTGTTTTAACTGCAGAATCAAAAGGGTGAATTGGGCCCATATGTTATGAATGGATGATGTGGGTTTAAATCAGCTCCTGTCTGGGTCCCGGGCCTCTGGCAGCAGGCAGTAGCATTACTGAGGTGGCCAGCACCTCAAAATCCATTACCATTTGCAAGTTC
Source organism: Platysteira castanea (assembly GCA_013397175.1). NCBI lineage: Eukaryota > Metazoa > Chordata > Aves > Passeriformes > Platysteira > Platysteira castanea. The sequence continues at coordinate 169,058 of VYXC01006935.1, forward strand.
TTTACTAATGGCTGATTCGGTCTATTATAAAATGAATTATTTATTTAATAGACACAAAACTAACAGACATAAGACTTAAAGCAGACTATTACTACACAGGGATAAGACAAAAAATGGATACTAGTATTGCACACGGAGTTAAAGGTACCATTAAATTTACAGCTCACCAAGAAATAGTATAACTTAGGATTCAGTATTTCTTATCATCCAGTTCTTGATGGGGTACACATCAAGAAATCCTCTCTCCCAGTTCCTGGGGAAAGGGACCTGGAGTTGTGTCCAGCTCCAGGGAGAAATCTTCTCACACGTCTCCAATGAGTGTGTGAGAGACTTTTGCCTCTGTGATAAACTGTAGCACTTTTATAGTGTAAAAACTGGACTTTTGGTCACCTATGTTTGTTTATCTCTTCCCACATCTGTTGAGCTGGCAGACCTTTTGGTGCCAGGAGATGATACCTGCTGGGCCTTGCCCGTCTGGGTTATCTCTCTTATCTGCACCAGCTCTCTGTGGTGGGAGAGGGGTGATATGCCCTGCCACACCATACTGCTTGATTTTTAATTGAAGTTTATTGAAGTGTTCATGGGCAGGAGGAGAAAGTTAATTGACTGACCCAAGTAATGTTGATTAATTGAATAAAGAACTAGTGTGTGAATTCCTTAAAGTTCCTGAAAGTGGCTAATGTTTACAGTAAGATTTTTCCTTTGCATTAATATACACAAAATGGATACTGTCCATAAAAGTTATGTAAAGTATACAAAAAATTGAATAAAGAAATGTGTTTCGCTTATGATCTCTATGTCTAAAGGCTGCAACTGAGCAAGACACTGTCAACTACTTAATAGATAAAAACACAAAATTGCTACTGAATGTACAAGGATCTGCACAGTTTAAAAATGGACAAGATCAAATGTCAAGATCAAACACTGATGTAATCTCCTACCCTTTTCTTCTGTAAGAAAAGAAATACAAGGTTTTAAAGTTATGTGCAATAAACTGATCAAGGATATTTTTGATGCTAAATATTCCAGTGTAAAGATTTTTTATTTTCTAAAGAGTTGAAACTCCTCACTTTCAGGGTTTTTGTTTTGGTAATTTTTTTTTCTGTTTGAACTAGCATTATAGGGTTCAGAGGGAATCAAAAGGTTCTCTTTGAAACAAAAATTTCCAATTTGGAATAAATTTGAATTGGACAGCAATATCTGAATTGTTAATTTCACCTTCTTCAAACCAACTCCTTATGGCCTCTAAGCAGACATATCTTTTTCTTCACTCATGTCTTACTAGTAAGGTAGATGGTATTCACAGAGATTTAAGTATGCATTTCTCACTGAAGCTGACAAACATTTTCCATTGCCTTTACTTCCTTACTTTACACTGAAATATATTAAATAGTACAGATCTGGTTTTAGATTTTCTAGAATATTTATTTCGTACTGCATTTGTAAATAATGGGCTTTGTTTACTGGAGGGGCATCAAACAATTTCAATTGAAAGTTCTATTGTGGTTTATACATTTTTCAATTTAATTAGGCCCATACCTTTAAATTATTAGCTATTTTATGTGTTCTTAATAACTGTATATAGTAGTTATTTCTTGGGGGTTTTTTTCATTTTTGAGACAATAGTCTGTGATCACTGAGTGTGGGGAAAAATATCATTACACAGTTCTTAGAATGAGAAGAAAAAACATGGATTTCCCAGACTTTAGGTTAATTAAGGCAAGCAAAATGTAATTACCTATTTCAAGCTTGACCAAGGGAATATTATGAGAAATACCATACAATTTTTAATGACCAGTTGTGTTCAGCACCTTTTTTTATGTTTTATCTGAAAGATGAGATTGCTAGCAATAGGGTTCCATCTAACATGATGCCTGGGCAGTACTAATACTGTGAAAAATTTTAATCTCCTGTATTACTCACTAATAGTATCTCCTTAAATACCTTAGAGGTCCACAGAGGTCTTCCTTCCATCTGTATACAGACTAGGCTGACCTCATTTAATTCAGGGGTTCTTGTGTGATTACAATTTAAACCTGTTTTTCTGCAGCACTACAGATGATTACATTATTTCTCACAGCCAGCACTCTGAAATGGAGCAGCACTCTAGAAGTACACCCTTTTGAGGACAATTTATGGTTTGATTAGCATGGCAGTTCAGGGCCAATGGGGTGTCAGGAGTAACTGTAATAACCCTTTGCACTAAACACTGACAGCAGAGCAGAAGAGGGAATAGATTTGTCATTGATGTTTAGGCATTCCTCCCTCACATTGAAGGGAAAAGGTGATAAGGGTATAGTGTTACCGGGAATGAATGCAGTTTTGGATGTCTACCTTAAATATTGGCAAGGATAGACTTGTTGCCTGGAAAGCAGAATATTCTGCATTATCTTTAAGTCTGGTTGAGTCTTTTTCAGTCTGTCTCCCTCTTGCTGTCTGTCTGCTCAATGGACCGTCTGTGTAATTGAAATGTTATGATTTAGTCAGGACTTCAGCTATCCGCTTGCAACTCTAAGCCAAAGTAGGTAAAACCAAACAAACATGCAAAAATATTTTTTGTACAGCTATTGCAACAGTTTTCAATTGAAATGTTATAGCTTTTCAGTTGAAATGCATAGGAACTGTCCTTTTATAGAAAAAATAAATTGATTATTATTATGCCAATTTTGATAACATTTTCACTTGAAAGCTTTTATAATGTTTTTATTGAAAGTATTAAAACAATATTATCCAGGTAGTTACAGAAATGCTTCAACTTGCTCTTTCTCTAAATCATCCTCTGAATTGTGTCTATAATTTTTTTGTTAAAAATCTTCAAGAAATAGTTGAAGGTATGATTTAATTCTGTTTTGAGTACTGACCCCCATAAAGTTCAAAGGCTGTGCAGCAAGATTTTTTCCTGTCCTCATACTCCTTCTTACCTGTTCTTTTGCTTATATCTATGTATGACATTTTTCCTACTCTTCCTATGAATCTTAGTCTTTGTAAACCATCAATGGGATTACTCTTGCAATAGAAGGGTCTGGGCATTGATCTGACAAATCCCTACTCATACTGGTAAGTTTAGTCATATAAGAATATCTTCTCGAGTCAATGCCATTTTTTGTGATGATAAATTACATAGGTATTCACTATAAAATGAATCTTCATTTTTAATAGTTATAAACAAAATGGAAACAGGCTTGCATTCTACAGTAATAGTGTTTTTCTGTCAAACTATTTTATTGTCCTTTCAGGCCACAAAACTTTAGTGCCATTTCCCAGGAGAAAGCCTTCAGCAAAGTAGAGACACTTCAGAGCACAGCTAGGTACAGAACACAAGAATTATAAAACTGTCATAAGTGTCAGGATGTACTGTAATCAGCAGCACAGTAGCTGTGCCTGGAAACCAGCCATTTATACTAAGGAGTTCTTTATGGTCTGGTACATTGCATTAAATTTAAACAAGATTGTAATAACATTTTATACAAAATAATATTTTAATAATCCAAAACATTGCCAATCTCATGGGAATTAAATTTTATTTTTTTTTTAATCCACATTTTCTTTCTATCCTTTACTTTATTCTCAGACTTGAATTTTATCATACATACCAGCACAGTCTCCTTTTCTGTTACACATACACACTTCCTTGCACACTTCTTTATAACATCAGCACTCTGGTTTCCCAAGTGCTACTTTTGCACCAGTGTGACCTCACTGACCACAGTGGAGTTTCCAGAAGTTCAGATGACAGCACAGAAGATCCAAAACTCAGTAACTTTACAATTATTTAACTGGCGTATAGTTTAGTTTTCAGGTGTATGAAAACTAAAGCTCCAAAAATAAAGCAATCTCTACACACAGTAAAGAAGCAAAGTCAAACAACAGAAGAAAATCCATGTGTTAAAAAAAAGAAAAGCATATTTCTGAAAGAGAATAATTAAACAAACAGAAGTTAGAACAATATAAAGGAATTCTACATTTCTCTACAGAGAAATAAGAGACCACACAGAAGGCAAAACTTCTACAAATAAATAATTAATATTTAACCATTAATCAGTATGTAGTCTAATACACATAATCTCTACAGCTACAGTTAACCATGTTAACAGAATAATTGCCATTCTGTGGCAGGTTGTTGTTCTCTCCCTCTGCTTCCCTCTTTTCTTCTGTCTCCTCTACCCATCCCTGTTTCAGTTTGTTTTCTGTTACATGCCTTAAACTTGCATCCATCTTTTCTGTTGCTTTTGACACTTTCTGTAGCCAAGTAATGGTGAGCACAGGTAATATATTATTTATTTATTGAGCATTGTGCACACTGGGAGGCAAATTAGTATTCTGTCCCTATCACTCACTGCTAGACACTGCATGCACTTGGAACACATTACCACATTAGACCAGTTGTGAGGCTTTAAATTAGATTTGTGACTTGAAAGTTTGAATAAGAAAACTAATAGAACGCAAATCGAAGCAGAGGGAAAATGAGATTAATTATCTAAAACATTTGGAGTGAACTGTTGCTGATGCACTGTGTTGTAGAAAGCTATTTTTGTGCTACAAACGTGCTTTAGTTTTGCTGACATTAAGCTACTTGAATGGTTGTGAAAACACATTTATTTACAGTTTCTAATACACTAGACTTATTTTTTTAATTAAAAATAGATATTTTTAAAGTGTATAATTTTCTCTTCTGTTATTTTACTTCACTATTTTCAGATAGGATGAATTTTAAGCACCACAGGGACCGTAGAAAATAATAGTGGAAATAAAAATTTGAATCCTCATGCTGAATTACAGGAAAATAAGGTAAGAATTTTTAACGTAAACTTGTTCATTTTGTGTCATGTTAACAGTGTAAGATAAAATTATGTATTTAGTGAATGCATCTATGCAGTTTTTGAACAGGGAACTGTACAGTGCAAAACCAGATAATTTTTTCACCCTTTCCATTTTCCTTCTCACCCATAGGAAAGACTGTCTCACATTCAGTATGAAAAAATAGTAAAGACTAACACTGGCAGTAGCCAAATTGCACGTTTACAAGTCTGATTTATCATCACCTCTGCAAAGGCTGAGTTCTTGTTTCATTTCTAAAACTATTTCCCAGTGATTTAGGCAATTCAGGTAGACTGAGACAATTCACCTGCAAGTAGTATTGAGTTCAGGGACCTATAGTCTTACGTCACTAGTGTTTCTTTTGCTCGTTCCTTCTTCTTTTCTTACTTGTTCCTTACTTCTTTTCTTATTAACTGAGACTGCTGATATTTAATAAAGGGAAATTTATGGTGGAACATCAAAAATGTTCCAACAAACCACAGCCTGCCCCAAATGAATTTCATCAGTTTTGCTGTATAGTATTCCCTCTTCAATATTTGTACATTTTTCTTTACATAAATAGGCTTCATCTACTGTAAACACTTTTTATTATTTCCATATAATTCATTTCTTCTAGTTTATCGGATCAGAAAAATATTTTCTACTGTGTTTGGACTTTTAGGAAGCATGGCTAAATGAATATCTAATTCCTGTGCAAAAAGAATGCATATTAAGAAGTAGTGTATAACCTTGGTATATTTTTACAATGCAGTATCTAAAACTGGAAGAGAAGTTATGGATGAAGAAAAAGGAGATAAAATCTCTTTCTTTTTATATTCATATATGCACATTTACACTGACTACACCCACACATATATATGTATGACTGAAATGTGTTTAAGATGCTTTGTCAGGTGTCACAAACACATACTTTTTCGTCAAAAAAATATTTACTTTCCTAAAAATACATGAGTTATAAAGAAAGTTTGTTGCGTCTTTCTGTTGCTGTATTTTGAAAGAACAAAGATATATTAGAAAAAAGAGGAAGTATTGTGCAAACAGTGATAGCAAAGGAATTCAGACAGTTGATAAGGGTAGCTAAAATAAATGTGTGTGAAATATATATATGTGTACTTCTGTTCTGATGTATGTACATCAGAACCACAACTAGCGACATTTACTGATACTGATATTAAACAGAGATGGCAAAATCATGTGCCATGGTGCAGAAATGGCAGAATTGTTTAATACATGTTTATGTTGTGCATCAGCAGGAAAACAATAACAATAAAACCAAAAACCCCTTGGAACAAGACAGAAGAATAACTATCAGATTTGTTATTGATAATTATATTTATTACAAAGGGTGATAAAAGTTTTTATGAAGTGAAGCATTTATTTAAATGCAGAACTAGAACACTCAAATCTAAGAACACCCAAGGAATTATCCACAAATATCTGTGAGCTGTTTAAAATAAATGTTTTCAAATAGAAACAATGGAATACTCACAGAGGGTTTCAAAACAGCTGAACTGCTGTACTGGTGTTTTAAAAGGTCACAGGAGAGGAAATTAAAGGACAGCTAGGTTGATATCAATATCAGACATTTATCAAAAAGCTGGCATGGATGTAATCAGTAAAAAAGTAAGAGTAGGTAACATTCAAAATTAATGTCAGCCAATGCAGTTTAATGGAAAATAAGCATTCTTATACAAACTCTTTACTGTTTTTTCTGAGATTACAAGGTCAATTGATAAAGGTCAATAAAATATTCACGCTTCTGTAGGGTACTTGGCTTCACATCACATGACTTTATGGTTTAAAAAAAGATCTGTTATAAAAGGAAGGTATCCATATTTCATGTACATATAATTGTCTCTACTACTAAGTTGCAATAAGAAACTAGATTAGAAATTATTAGCCACTATGGATGGAATTTCTTGTGATTTCATGAATATATCTCAGCCCAAGATTATTCACTGTCTATGTTGGTAGTTTAGCTTAAAATATAAATGAACGGTGAGTAAAATTACTGAAAATACCACAATAGAAAAAGTGGCAATCAATAAATAAAGAGGTAAGCCAGGTAAACACATAAAGGTGAGACGTCTTAATAGAATGAAGTACATTTTAATACTTTACTTTTTAAGATGAAAGGGTGAAAGATTGTGTCAGAATAGACATCAGATCACACTAATGTGATTTGAACTGATCTAACTAGGTGCTTATCCAAGCTGCACTCTCCCTAGATTACGAAAAACATAAAAAGTTTCTCCTTTACCTGTGCACTGGAAAGTGAGGTTGATTTCTTCCTCTACTGCTTCCAAAAAGCAGAATGAAGGAAGAATATATAGTAGAGGATACAGCTGGCAATTTGACATATGACCTTTACAGTTCCGTGGCATTTGCCACCTATAACCCTGCTTTCCCTGCTGTCACTGACTACAGCTGACATGATCCTCCCAAGGTTTTCACTCTAATCCTTATTTCAAATTTTGCCTCTCACTTTGTACCTCCTTCTTTCATCCTCATAGGTATATTCATTTCAAGTCCACATGTGTGAAATCTTGCCTCAGTACTGTTCCCAAGATAATCAAGTGAATTCATTTACCCAGATGTCATTCAGAAATTAAGCTTCATCACCAGCTATGCAAGAAGAAAAGTAGTATTTCTGCACCACAAGATGATATTAATGATGCTATTACTTGACTATTATGACAAGTTCTGGTGCTTGTACTTCAGAAAAGATGCTACAATTTTAGAAACTTTTGAAAATAATAACTGGAATGAGGAAGGATGAAGAAAATGGCTCATGTGAAAAAGCTGCAAAAGCTCCATGTATTGAATTTCTTCAAAGACATGACTTCATCACAATCTACAAATGCCTAGCTGAGAAACTTTGTGTCATTAGGCAAAATAAGATGCGGTGGTTTGAAGGCAAAGTTAGGTAAATGAGACTAAATGTAAAGGTCATTTCAGATAGATCTAAACAGAACAACTTCCCTAGGAAAACAATGGCTTCTCTATCGAGCTTAGTTACGAAAGTAAGCTATTAAAAAAAAAAACACAATTAAAAAGTTAGCAACACGGTTGCTAAGTGCGCTTCTGTGGTCTGTACTACATGAAATAAATAAGATTAAGTAAATGTAACAGTCTTCTTGGTTTTAAAATCTTAGCAATTCTCTATATACAGCCTTTCCTCAATTTGGAAGCCTGACACCTTTTAGTTAATGGCTAAGAACATTAGACAGTCACTTGACAAAGTATCTGAACACCTATATTGCATTTTCTATGGAATTTGGAAAGTCATATGAAGAAATTTTCCAGAAATATGCTTCTGAACTGGTAGTGGTACCTACTGAAGGTGAAGAAGCCTTCTTAGTTGTAAGATAGTCCTTCTCTGAGCTCAATGTTTATGTGCTTTCATCCTGCATTCATACGTGCTTTATCCAGGAGATAAACAAACCAGTCATTTTTGAGAAAGGGCTGCTGGGTATCTGCCATAGCTCTGACACCCATAGTAAATCTGGACAGCTGGCCACTCTAGATGACTTAATCACCCATGCTGATTTCAGAATATGAGCTTTCTTGGCTCTGGATTGGCCCATACTGGGTAATTGGTGTAGTCTTGATGATCTATAATGTGTAATTTCATCCCAGGACCATTTTCCAGAGCAAAACACAAGAAACTAGAAGGCTTCTTGACCTTCTGGCTAGACACAGATCAAAGAAACACCACTATGTTACAAGGGTAGTTTGGATTATTTTCTTCACTCATATTAAATTTTTCTTATTTCGCATGAAACTATACGGGGTTCATATGAGATTCCTCAAAAAAGTTAACAGTTATGCAAATCAGAGACTATTTGAAAACCCTTACCCAGCATGCACAGACTCTCACTGGAAGAAGAGGTCAACTCCCATCTGGCTACAACCTCCTTTTGGATGGCTGCAGAGAGTGATAAGGTCTTTCCTGAGCCTCCTTTTCTCCAGGCTCCCTCAGCTGGTCCTCATAAGACTTGCTCTCTAGACCCTTTGCGAGCTTTGTTGCCCTTCTCTGGACTCACTCTGACATCTCTTTCTTGTAGTGAGGGCCCGAGAACTGAGCACAGAACTTGAGGTGTGCCTTCACCAGTGCCAAGTACAAAGGGACAATCACTGCCTTGGTCCTGTAGGCCACACTATTTCTGATACAGGCCAGGCTGCCACTGGGCTTCTTGGCCACCTGGGCACACACTGGCTCATGTTCAGCTGACTGTTGACCAACATCCCGAGGTCCTTTCCACTGGGCCTCTTTCCAGCCCCTCTAGTGATGTAGATGTCTTATTACTGTCAAAGGCAACAAAATCTTACCAATCCCAGTGTTCTCTTTTCTGTGCTTTATTGGTCTGCTTACCCATCCTTGAGGCTTTGTCTGCTAATCCAGCTACAAAAGTTACTGGAGAACAAAGTCCACTTAGCTTGCAATTAAGATGCAACAAAAATCAGAATGATTAGATAATTCTTAGCATCAATTCAAATGGAAAAAGGAAAAAAAAGAAGGGAAAACAAAGAAAGGGACAGAATCTTAAAATATTAAAAACTACTAATAGTTTAAGAATAAGATGTTTCAATTTTTCATTTATGAGATTCAAAAAATAAACTTATATCATTATACAGCTCTGTCCTCTAAGGCTCTTTAATTTGGGTTTGCCAAATTATTTTTGCCCAACAAACACATTTTAGACATGAGTGAGTGAAAAAGAGAGTGGTTTGATAGCCTGGTGGCTAAATACCTGCGTAGACTGGGAAGAAGAATATAGCATCCACATTCTACTTCTCTGAACATACGGTGATGTGAATCAAAAGACCTTATTTAAAAGCGAAATTAAACTTCAGTCCAGTCTATGTTACAGAGTAGGTAAAAAAAGAGATTTCTACTTCTATTCTCTGAGGAGAGTAAATGAATTAATGAGCTAGACAGTAAAAAAGGTTCTTCCATCTCTGTAATATTTTTAGTGTGTCCTCTAATGAGTTTTATTCTTTGTTTCTAAATTCAGTTCTTGAGTTTAGGATTTTCTTTGTTGTCAGTCTTTGTTTTATTTTATTTAGATTTAGTTGCTTAATAAAAATAGGATTTTTTATTATCCAAAAGGCACAAGACTTAGGATGTAGGCCCATCCAATTTCCCACGACTTTCTTAATCTGAGCTCATGAGTATGTGTGATGACACATACATATCTATATGTATATATATGTATACACATATATGCACCTGTATGTTTCAAAGACCTGCAAAAGTTTGTATGCAACTACAAATCTGGAATTAAAGAACAGCTATACAGTGTCTCAGATTATTTTAATTCTTGGTTTAGTCACATTCCAAAAGTTAGGCCCAACAGCTCTTTTTCTCTTTTTCCACATGAACAGAAAAATAGTGAGAAAGCCCTAGGAAGAGTTTATAAGTATACACTACAGAAGAACATTGTGACTTTGAGGTATAATGGTTCAAACTACAAACAAAAAGGCAGCTAGGAAGGCCTAAAACTGATAATAATGATTAAAGAGAGGACTCATTTCATAGAAAATGTAGTATAATATTGTGAGGAAGAAAAAGGCTATTACTGGTATTTATATCTCTTACATGTCAGCAGAGATATTGGAGACATAGAGAACTGACAGTCATGGAAGTGTAAATATTGAGAATAACCAGGAGAATCAGCAAAAACAGTAAGATTAAATTGTTCATTAAAGGTAGGATTACAGTATACAAATTACTGCTTCAAAGAGTACAAGAAAAGGACATTTTTAGAGTAGTATAAAGAGTATTAAGGAAAAAGAATATAGTTCCATTTTCTGAAAAACCTGCAAGAGTTTCTCAGTTACAAAGCTGTGTCAAATGTGTAATAGGGAAGCTTTCATTGCTTAAATAGTTTAAAACAAGACCGAGTAACATACTTTGAAATAATATTGTACCAGGAGGAGGATGAACTAGTAGACCTTACCCTTTTCAGATGTCTCTGTCACTTCAGTGCTTTATCCTAATCCATTTAATTAGTTATGAAAACATTAATCAGTAGGCTCTTTTCTGCCAGTTCAAAAATGGGAGCTTCTGAAACAGCTATTATAAAAATGCTATATATATAACATCCATACAATTTTTTATTTTTGTTTTAATAGATGGTGCTACAATCTTATTAAGTCTTTCCTCAATTTTTTTTCTTCTGAACTGAAGAAATCCTTAATATTCTCTTGAGAACAGTATCAGGTCAGTATTACAACTGTAGGAGTGTCTACAGGGCTTTCTGTGGAGTGTGACTCCTCCTTTTTTTTCCACTTCTAATTTTTTTTTATGAATTAAAATATTAATTTCAAAATAAGGATCAGAGTTTCTGCTGCTCCTAAGACAAGAAGTATGTTTACAATGCACTACATCATTCTTGTTTTTCTTTAAGAAACAGTGGCACCAGAAAGGATATGATAGGATATATCCAAATGGCTGAACTTGCCTGTTAATGATAATATGAGAAATGGCAAAATGTCTTTGAGAACATGAAGTAGCAGTGTGTGTACAAGGGTATAATTTTATACATGAATCCATTTGCATTGGAAACTGTTTTTGGGTGAGAGAAAGGTAGATTATTAAAAATGGGGTATAGACATAAGGGCAAATACTAGTGCTGCTAAAACAATTAGAGAAGAGAAAGACTAAGAAGAGAAAAAATTGTGCAAGTCAGTTTTTTAATACTCTTGGAGTTTGAGAGGGACATCTGAATTCCAAAGAAACCAATATTATCTCGGATATATTATAAACAGACAACTTTAATGACAAAGCACCATTAGTCCTGTACAATCTTCGTGTTAATCTTCACATTGTATGCTTTTGCATGACAATAGTTTCAGTTGGCTTTTCAGTATTTTTAAGAGCAATCATTTCTAGCAATGAGAGTGATAACCACTATAAAGTACCCATTTTTTCCCACTGAACTAATCATGAAAATAGTTTAGCAGAATACATTTAAAGAGCTAGTCCTTATGATCGTGATATTAACAAACACTGACACTTATGCCTAAAACTATTCTTATTTTTACATACTAAAGGAAGTCTTTAGCTTTAATGAATAGGTTAAATTTCAATTAAACATATAGTTTAAAAAGCTACACTGCTAAATATAAGATACAAACGTCTTCTTAGCCTTTATTTCTTAATTATGCTGTATTGCCATACATTTCCAGCTGTATAACAATTAAGAAATGTGTTGAGTGAAGAATTTAAGACATTAGGTTTTGGGGGGTTTTTTTTGAGAAAACATGCCAAATCAGATATTGACACTTCAAGAAGGGCCTTAGGCTGTTCTAAATGTTATTAGCAACTCTCGTTAAGTTCAAAGATTGTTTGATGTGTCCTGCATAGGGATTGGATATTCACCTGCTAAGCTAGAGATTTGCAAAACCGAGGTTTGATTGGGAAATTGTGAAGATATTGCCAAGTGATACTTTAATCAACTTTAAAGTTGTTATTTATATAATAAAGTTTTTGTGAAGTTCTGTAGATAAAGAGCAAAATTTTTGAAATATTCCTAAGAAAAAACGATATAAACAGGTATGAGGGAAAAGTTGCTCATTACATCAGAGTACTCACTGTCTTTGCACTGCTCTGACTGACAGTGATAGCAACAACAACAATATGTTTTTCTGCAGAGGAGACTTTCCATTTTTGGCAGACTTTGCCAATAAATTCAAAAGTTAGAAGCTTTGAATCAGAGTCACAGTCAGGATTAAAATATTGGTGCTTCTGCTACAAAGAAAATACTGAATAACAGTTTTAAATTAGCTTTCTTATAAAATGGTGATGTTAGAACTATAGTGGACCATCAGCTGTGCAAACCAGACTTTCTAGAGTCAAAATGTTAGTTTACTTTCCATGAATCAATTTTGATCCTGAAATAAGTAGGCACCTTTCCACTGGACTTACTGAGAGTGACAGCCCTGGTCTATGATTAGGCACATTGGTCAACATTCACTGTAGCAAAAATAACTGAGATTCCTAAAACAGGTGAAGTCCAGTTGCTGTTCACTTCCTCAAATGCTTATAGTGTGAGAGATTGGAGCTTTCAGCAGGCATTTTGGGAGGGTGCCTGCACACTCCTTTTGTATATAGCCTGGATAATTTAAAAATAAAAATGTGAGTGCGTTGCCCTGGTTTTTGCTAAGCCTTCTGTTTTTAACCTTGGAGTCAGATTCTTTCTCACAGTTTCATGTAAATAATAGCCAATGTTTACTTAACGGTATTTTCTGTTTTTCATTCCTTTTGTGACAAGAGAAGTTTGATGAACATCTCTTTTCTCCAGTGGGATTGAGAAGGAAGTGACGTCCTCCAATCCCTTGTGGAGTTAGGAATTGTATAAGAATGTGAGATATGTCAATAATAAAGCTTTTCCCCTCCTTTCTGCTGAACCTGGCAGGTGTGAGAGCGTCTTTATTGTGTTTTCCCAGACATATCTGGTGACCCCCAACTTTAGAACTGACATCTGGTGACCCCCGACTTTAGAACTAGCATCTGGTGACCTCCGACTCTAGAACTCACATCTGGTGACCTCGCATTACAGTCTGTGGTGAGATAGACTCTCTGTCACTTTCTCTGCTCTCCCTTCTGGGTTTTTTCTCGAGCTGTTTGGGGCTTTCCCTGTTTTCTCTGTTGAGATGGT